>VUQS01074388.1:10931-22475 GCA_015108495.1 Heterochromis multidens | reverse complement strand
GACACTTCAACAGGTAAGCGAAGGGAACTATAAGCAGATAGTAGATTTCGCTTACCTGTTTGAAGACGCCGATCCTGTTCGTTGACGCCAATTGTAGTGATGCGTGTTTTGATATCCAAAGAATTACCAAGACCACAATTAATAGTTAGGAATACTTTATTTCTGGCCAGGTCTCTCCTGTCCCGCATGCTTCAGACAAAAGAGAGCCACATTTCTTGTTTCCCCAGTACTTTATACATTCACACCTTTGTCATATGTTTCACATCAGTGGCACCCTTAGATGTTGTTTCTTTAGATCATGGCCATCGGTACCCTCATCCATCATCACATAACTTCCTTCCTGACATTTATACTTTTCTCCTTCTCCTCGGTTAAGGTTATCCACATGTTCTTTACCACTCATGTCATCTTCCGTTCCGCTTCTTTGTCTCTCCTTAATTTCCCACATATGTGTACCTTCTAAGCCTGGCATACCTCTACATTACTATAACACATGTGTTTCTATCACATGAAACATTACATGAGAATACCCTTTACATACTTGAAGAAAGAAAACATCCCAACAAGCGTCTATAGAGGAAATAAAAGTTTATGATACTTGCATGTTTTGCTCAACAGGGTGATGACAAAGTGATGGCACTTTTTTGATACTTGAAGGGCAGATGCCAGAAGTAAAACACTAGAAGCAATAAATAAACTACACCAGGTGATTAAGCTCTTGTGTCTGGCGTGATGGTTTGGATGTCCACAACAACTTCTGTAGTATTAAAAGTCTCTTGTGAGCCTTCTTTGTGACACGTAAAATCTTCAGAATTTTTTGTCACTCACATGAACTGAGTTGAACGAAGGCATAATTGACTCCTATTGTTGCTCCATTTATTCATGTATAGCTGTTGCTTTAAGGATGTATGAAATACTGGTGACTCATGTATTTCTGGATCATTTCAGATGTTTTGATTATTAATCAGGTTTTCATGGACACAAGATCAGGTAGAGCGGGTTGTCTGCTTACTGGAAGGTTGGTGGTTCAATCCCCACCTCATCCAGTCTGCATGCATAACTGTCCTCGGGCAAAAAAAGTACACTAACCGCTGGATCCTTTGGATCGAGCATCCTCTCAGATGCTTAATCAAATTTGGATCTCAACCGGTTAGACGTGTCTTTGTTTTGCTAATAGATAAGTGCAAACCATTTCACAAAAGACTAACTTCAAGCCAAAAATAATAAGACACCTCTTTATCCCCAGGCTAAACAACCGTACCAAGATAGCAGAAGGGGGTTTCCAGGACTTTTTAAATAGGCCCAAAAACAAGGCAGGGGGTGCCCCACAGAAAATCAGAGTATTTATTCATAAAATTGGGACAGAAAACACTGGGCATGATTTTCATGTGTAGTCCTGTGATGCTGCACATGACTGCATAAGACTTTAAGCATATTTAAGCATAACCTGTACTTTCTTGGGGAGGGGGGTATTTTGTGGGATCTGGTGGCACTCCATAATCTCTTCTCTCCCAGATAGCACCAAATATTTGGCCCTAATCTCGCCCACAGCTGCAGTTTCGAATGATGGCATTGACTCAGCTTGAGTCAATCTACTGCAACAGACACAGATTCACCTTATATGAGCCACCTGTCAGGTGTGTCATGATATGAGACTAGGCCTCATCTGTTTATGCTTGAGCGGGAAATCTACACCGTAACCTACAACATAACCTACAACATATCCACAAACCCCTCTGAACCCTACGCCATCACCTACAACGTAACCTGACGTGCATCTCCTGAGAAATGTAACTGCACGTCAGGTCAATGCAGCCCACAACTATTGCAACTGGCCTGTTTCCTCTCCGTTGTTTCCTCTCGTGCATTTCCGGCTACTTTCTCGCTGCAGTTTTTGAATTTTTCAGTGAGAGAATAACAATCATCACCTCAATATAAGGAATAATAATCATAGGATCAATAGAAGGACTCACAAATGTCAGCAAATTCTTGGAGGGAGATTGCTGAAACTGAGAATGGACATGAGGGGATGTACAAAAAAGTGGAAAAACTAGAGGGACAAATATGTTTGAACCTGGAAAAATAACTGACCACAACAAAGACCGGGGAGCCAGGAGGGAAAATAGTCCCAGGATTTTATTTTTTTCTATCAGCTGACACATATAAAACACCAGGCCATGACCACACGGTAATTAACATGTAATGCACCAGCACGAGCATAAATGCTGGCAACGACGTCAGCCACTTACGTAGGTTACATCATAGGATTTAAAAGTCTAAACCAGATTTAAAAATCAGTGACACCTTTCTTTGAACAGTCACGTGAACAGAACAAGAACAGAAACAAAATTCTCAGAATTTACTCACAAATATGTCCATGTTAGAGTTTCTTAAAACATAAATAGCTTCCCCTTAAATCATTAGATGTTGTTTTGTGTTAAAAAAAAAAACACAAAAAAAAACAATTAAACTACCCATAATTCATTGCACCTGCTTAATCTCTTAACACCCACCAGGTCATAACCACATCTAGGGTTAGGGTTTTGTTAGAAAAAGTCATATATTAATTCTTGCATTACAGTTTTTGTATTAAAACCTTTATATGTGGGTGTTGAAAGCAGAGGGAAAATTCCCTAACAGGAGGCTATTAACTGAACCCAAACCCTACCCTTACAGTGTTTTGTAGAACAAAAAGAAATCCTAAAGAATTTTGGGGTGTGGCAGTACACAACACTTTTCCAGGAGAGGCAGCTGCCTTCAGGCAATACCAGTGTAAATGTGTCATTGGTGTGGCTTGTAGACCAATGTGGGTGGTAAGCAAAAATACAATTCGCATGGATGCCATGCCCTAAGGTTAGCCAATTGAACAACCTGTCAGTGGTTTGATGTTGTGGCAGGTTGCTGTATATAGTAAATGAGATGCTTATGATTCCCATCAAGCACAAACTTGTTGAAAATGTGTCAAGAGGGTAAAAAATGAAAGATGCATGTTTGTTAAACATTTACTTTTGAAACCAATTTTAGCATAGATGGTTATGAACCCTTTAGACCTCTGAAAGCTTCTCAGTGGCTAAACATGATTTCAGGGCTGAAATTAGGTTGAATTCGGAGCAGATGCTAAAAAAAAACCCAAACCCAAACCTTACCCCCTACCCCCATCCTACCTGGTGGATGTGAAGAGGTGTGAAAAAAATAATAATAATAAAAAAGCAAAGACACACATGTGTGTTTAAATGGTGTGATCTAGACTTTCACCTTTGAAATTTAATCAATTTTAACCTTGACATCTGTGTGCTGTCTGATAGATCTCTAATCCAAAAAAAAAAAAAAAAGTTTTACATTTTTATAAAAGCCTGAAAAAAACCAGCTTATCACTTTTAGGGTTAGTTTTTTCATAAACTAGAAGATGTTACCTTTCAGATGAAATCACATAAATTTATTTTGGCATCATTTTCATGTTCCAGTTAGGCAAACAATTATATAAAAGGAATGATTGTTAACTGAAACCAAACCCTGTTGTAGGTGTGATGCAATAAACTTTCACTTCTGAATCCAGTTTAATCCATTTAAGCTTTGACAGCTATGTATCATTTAGACATCTGTTAAACCACCAATAAACCGAAAACTGCTCAGTGGATAAACAGGAATAGGTAAATGATTGAAATTAGGATGAATTCAAGCCTAAAAAAGTGATTTACAGACATTAAGGGACATTTTTAAAGGGCATGATGTGGACATCAAACATAATTAGACAGTGTGTATATGTATGTCTCTTCTTTTACACCACAGGCTGAGTATCTGTGTTAAAAAATGTTTAGAGTTTTTTTAATCAGATGAGGAAACAAGCTGAATGTAAAGAGCAACACATGACACATAATAATCAAACTCTAGTCCAGTGAACGTGGGTCAGTGTGGGAAGTGGTGTATGCTCCTCCTCGCTCTCTCTCCTCTCCCTTCCAATCTGCATGAAGGGACAGATGAGGTAATTCCAGTTTTTTGGTGTAGGCGTTTGGCTACAGCCCAACTTCACTGCTGATATAAGACTGTGCATGTATCACTCAGAAGCAGCTTTTTCCTAGACCAGACACTTGGTGAAGACATTATGGGACAGAAAGTGATGGGACATACTTTGCCAGCTGGGGCTGCCTGTGGGGATGCTATGATAAGTGTGAGCCCAGATGAGTCTGTGCTGATCCTCATCAATCACTGCCGGGACATGAAGAAGCAGGAGGCGAGGCTCCGGCTTATCACTCTGTTCCTGCTGCTTGGCTGTGCTGCACTGTTTGTTTATAGCACGTGTGCTGATTTAAGGCTGCATGGAAAATCTGGATCCAGTGGATACGGGGTGAGTTCCCAGTCTTTTGCCTTAGAGAGCTTCATCTGTGTCTGAAGCAGCGATGCGACAGACAAATAAACCTGACTTAATTAAGCAGGAATATTTGCTGTAGTACCTTAATTCCATCAAACATTTGTGCATTGCACCTTAAATGATAAATTGATTTAAGACAGATTAAGCTGTTTATCTTGTGCCAAAAGCTGCTGAAGAGAGAGACACAACTTTTTGCTTTTTATTAATGTCAGATCATATTGACATTGATGGACAAGTCCAGAATTTTTACTTTATTTTGTGCTGACACATTATTGAATGCAGTATGTGAGCTCTTCATGACAGATTTCCTGGCTGAAAAGGAAACTGTACTTTCCATTGCAGCAGCTGGTATCACTCGAAACATTAGACGGCTGATTGTTTTGATTTGTACCAGATCCCTTTAAACAACATTCCTATGATTCCTGTCCTCCGAACATTTGAGTTTCTGGTATTTCAGCTTCTTGGCAAGTAGCTATACAGATTTTGATCCACTAACTGGAATGTGTTGCTGATCTTTGAGTAATTTGACCCTTACTGTTAAACATATCTCCACCAGTAAAGGTTGCTTTTCCACTAACACCGTTATTGTTACTATCACTCTATTATTAAAAGCACAAGCCTGCAATTGACATGGTCTTATGGAGATTTGTGTTGCTGGACATTAATTTTCCCATTTTCTTTTGCATGAATACAGACCATTAAGAACTGACCATCCATGTCTGTGTACCCAAAGGGAACCGTTTCTGGTGTTTTCACTTGCTGTTTGGTTAGGCAGGCACTAAAAGTCCATTAGGTTTCTGCAATAAATCCATATTGTGAGGACTGGAAACGATCACAGTTAGGGTTATGGTTAGGTCTAGAAACCAAGGAGGCACAAAAAAGCTTAACTGAAATACATCAGTTCTATAGTTGTGCGACTATTATGAAAACCAGGACTATTTTTTATCCACATATATGTTTAAGTTAAATTGCATTTTCGTGACTTCTTGCTTTCTGCTTTTAAGTCTTCTGTAGCTCTATCCCAAGGTTCTGGAGCATTACCTGCTTAATCTGGACAACCATGACCAAATGGATATGTTTATATCTAATCATCCATTGCTTTCTTTGTTATAGTGTCAAGAATTTGCCTGAAAACTAGACAAAGCTCTACATGGCTCAAGGTTTTGTTAAAATTACTTTTCCTTTATTTACAGAGTGCAGGTGATCAAACTCCAGCCTATTCAAAGCAAGACACAGGGTGCCCTGCAGGTATGCCATGTCACTCACATTGTTTTTGATTAAATGTGTTGTTACTGGGAATGTATTTATTTCAAGCTGTTCTCCCCTCCAGTCTTCCTGGCAAATCTCATGTGTCATGTTTCGTAACTCAAAAGAACTTTCTCAGACTTGTTTGCTTTATGCAAACTTCTTCTCACAAATATTTTAAGAAGGGATAATAACTAATTTGAATCTCTCTTCCTCTCTTCTGTCTAGCTACAGATGCAGAAAATGTTCAAAGGGGAGCGGAAACACTGCACATTCATCTCCGTAAGTGTTTCACGTTAGTTCATACCTTCTTTGTTGTGCTTTCCACGTGTGGAGAGCTAAATGTGTAATGTGACTTTGAGAAGTTTTTAAAGACCTGCCAATTGTAGCGTGAACTTTTTCATTTGATTACTTTACAGCTTGATAGCAACCCCAAACCTGATAGCAAGGTTCGAAACAGGAGTGGGTGAATCCACCTGTGCATGAATACTTGAAAGGCTGCAGCATGAAAAGCTGGAATGCAAGTCAGGCACAGAGCCAGCTCAAAAAATAGATACACAATAGGTTTTGCATGTTTCATCAGTGCTCTTTTTCCTTGAGTGAATTTCAGGATCTGAGTCATTCAGTGCCTCACATACTGATGATCTGTTTGCTCCTGTCTTGCAGGGTCTGTGCATCCAGACAATATTAATGGATCATACGTCATGTGGGACCGCATGTTTGGTAACATGGACTACAGCGAAGAGAAGCGTGCCATTGTGATTCCTGTGACAGGCATCTACTTCATCTACCTGGTTTACTTTAACCTGTCACAATGAGGTTAGAGATGCAGGATTCCAGAATTTCACTCTACAGCTGCACCGCTGGAGTGATGCATACCCCAAAGTCACGGTCCCGATGAGAGCCTGGGACGGTGTCAAGTGTCCGTCACAAGAGTACCGGAACGTGTTTGTGGGGGAGCTTTCTGACCTGCTTGCGGGAGAACTTGTGAGCGTGAACATCACAAATGGCTACAAACTGATCAAGACATCAGTTTTTGGTGCTTCTCTCAAATAATTATTGTATGTGATTGTTGTCTTAGTCTCAATACATTTGCTTTTTAAGTTAATATAACCTGGGGTTGTATAGGGTTAGGGTTGTGTTTGGTTTGGTTTTAGCCACATGTTAAATAGGCTAATTTCCAGAAACTAGAAGAATTTGCCTTTCAAATGTAGTCTCATATATTCATTGAGGCATCATAGTTTGTTTTGGACCCTTTGGGTGATCCAAATAGACAAAAGTCCTACATGAAAGGCTTGTTAACTGTACCCTAACCCTACCCTTAGATGGGTCACTGGTGACCTGGTTGACAAGGTTAAGCATAATATGTTTGTATGTTCTATATTTTTATAATGGGAGAAAAAGGAAAAAAATCCCCTTATGCAGCTACTCAGTTGATTTCATTTTATCAATTTTAAAGGCTGAGCATACAAAACTTTTTTTTTTTATTTGCACTGCAAATGGTTTAAAATAATTAAAGAGAATTAATTGGATATAGACATATATGAATATTCTTAGATATGGTTAGATTTAATGAAACTAGATGCTCTGCTGTTAAGGTTAAGGTGTTTTATTTATTTGCAGATTACCCCTTCATTTATGAATCTTACATGTTTATAGTAAGGCCCAAATCATTGCAGTGTCACACATTATCCCAACTAATCCAATCTAATTTAGAGCTAGCTTAGCTTTAAAGATGCTACTGTTGTGTAGTTCTTTTGTTAGCCTAGCATTAGCCTTTCAAATAAATATCTGAAATTTGTCAAAATTATGTCATGCAGGCCTAATAACTCGTATGTGTGTGTGTGTGTGTGTGTGTGTTCAAAAGCCTTTCAAATGTTATATTATGTTAATGTTTCAAAGGTTGTCAAGAATATAAAGAAACACCAGCTATGAACTGAAAGGTTTTCATATGTTGCTTGTACTCAGGGATGCTCTGGTAAAATATGAAACTAATAAAAGCACAAAACTTACTCATGGTAATCTCTTGCTTCTTATTCTATTCATATTGTATTGTTACTCTCATGGGTGATTAAATCTAAATCTAAAGTATGTGTTTTTTTTGTATATTGTATTTAAATAAATAATTAAATAAATTCTGATAGAAAGAGAAATAAAAGAGCTTGTACTTTCTTTTTTATGTGACTGTATGTGCTTTCTAAAAATATTACAAATCACAGCAGGAAATACATGAATTGTGATCCTAAATAGCTGGAAGCTTCTGGTAGACTGCACTACATTATTTCATGTTATTTCTTGTAAGCTATTATTAGTGTAAAAGAGGTTTTTCTTCATGCTCAGACAATTGCAGTCATGTGAGTCGATCCTGTAGACTGTGTTCATCCTTTGTCAGATTTCCTTGTGAATTTATTCACTCACTTTCATGTGATCTGATTATGCAATAATAAGGAAAAAAGTGAAGGAGAGAAAGCGGGAATAACGACGACAAGATGGTACACATCTGATGTTAGTCACCTCGGTACAAGAACTAAAAATACATACTGAGTCAATAACTTTCATTTAGTGATTGTGGGTGTTGATGAGATGAAATAGAGCCTTTAATGGTGAGCCTTTGAATCCTGAGAAAATGCCAGGATTAACTCATGTAAACATGAGGCAACACTTCCAGCTGAGGAAATTCCTGTGTGATTGTTTCATTTATCTGCATGCTCTTGCATCACAACTTTGTCAGCAGTAGCCTGGAGGGGTTTGAATGATGCAACTTTAGTTCTCATTTGTAACTTTCCAGTGTGACCTGAGGAACAACAGAGTGAAAACTTTAAAAGACAACACCACCTTAACCTGGGTTTCTTTTATTGAAACGCACCTCCAGTAATATGAACAGAGACAGCTAGGTCCATATAGTTATAGACACTGATATGATTACTTTAGCCTTGTATAAAACATAGTCATGTTACACTTAAATAATCAAAGTGGGGTAAAATGTTGACTTTCAGCTTTAATCAGAGGGAGTATACATTGTTATTTCTTTAAAAATCAAGCAGGTAAAAGGTTGGAATTCATTCCAAGTATGCAAACCCACAATGGAGCACTAAAGTGAAAGTGAAATAGGCCATCCTTGTGCTGAAAAACAGTCCAGAGACCATCAGATTTGTACATTTTGTTTCATCTGTAACATAAAAAAGCCTGGATGATCACAGGATCCTTTCCATGATAAAGGAAAAACAATTTCACAACATCGAACCAAGTGATGAACAGAGCAAATAAAGAGGATTGACCACAAACTGAAAACCAGACAGCGCTACACCTGCAGCTGAGCTGAGGCAGCCAGATCAATCTGTGTTAACACCATCAATCAAGAGTAAATGGGCCACAATTGGGCCACGCAGCCATTGCAATCTGATAAAGGTCAGATTAGACTTTTACAGAGGTCAGGGCTGAGGGGCATTTCCCCTCCTTTCCATTTTAGCACTACTGAACTTAAATGCAGCCTTAGACACCACTGATCATGCCATTCTTATTAACAGATTACAAAACTGGGTTGGTATCACAGGCCGAGCGACTGAGACCTCATATCAGCAGTTGTCTTCTCTGATCATCTGATCGGGGTGTCTTAACTGTTCCACGCTCTTATTTTAAATCCAGAGGCAACCATACTTTCGAAGTTGTCATGTCATGGTATTTTGTGTTTGTTTGGACTTCTTGTGCTTTCTTTTAGAATTATGTGAGACTTATGTTCAAGTGTTTGAGAGCCTCTTAGTTTTGTTATTTATATTTCTAGTCCTTGGTTTCTTGTTTTATTGTGTTAGATTCCTTTCGTGCCCTCTCCCAGTCTCGTCTTTGTGTCGCATCTCCTGTATGAAGTCTGTCGTGTTTTTGTCTCCCCAGTTTGTCATGTCTTCATGTTTGTTTACTCAACAGTCCCGGTGTCAAGTTCACATCTTAGTCTGTGTCCGAGTTTGTGTGTGTTACTTCCCTTTTACGTGTCATGTTCAGTTTTGCTTCCCCTGTCTCATCAGTTTGATTCTGTTCAGGTGTTTCCCCAGGTGTGTCCGCTCTGCCCGATTCCCTCTTGTGTATATGCTGTCTGCGTCTCCCTCTGTTTGTCGTTGTGTCCTCCTTCATTGCATGTGCAGTTTCTGTCAGTCTGTTTTCGCTCTCATGGTGTGTGAGTTTCTATCCGTCAGTTTTCCTGTCAGTCAGTTCAGCTCTCTCCATGCCCTGTTATTGTTTGCTTTTATTTTTGTCACCTTTTTTCCAGCACAATTAAATCCTGAGTCCTGAGTCTAATGTGCGTATGGAAGTGTGTATGTTGGAATGAATGTAAGGCCATATGTTTGACTGTGTGTCTGTATGCTGGAACATGTATACATACGTTTAATTACCCATCACATCAGTTCCACTCCACACTACAGAGACAGCAGAGCTTCTTCTCCCTCAGACTGATTCAACCTCGCTGCCATAAAGAACGCTTCAGGAAATCATTCCTACCATTCTCTATAAAACTCTAATAACTCTTTGTTCTGTGACAGGTGAACATGCCTGTCAGGCAGAGGATTCCACACACAGATTTCTGTAAAAAACCTTCTTGTAGCTGTTTCTTAGATTTATAGTGTACCTACTATTTATTAATGAAATTTGCACTATTCTTTTGCACAATGTCTGTCTTAATTTTACTCTTTTAACTAACTTCATTTTTACTTTTCTTTGTTTTTTATCACTGTTGTTTAAATAAATTTTCTAAAATTTCTAATAGTATAAGACCCTCACTATGCGGCTGTGGCACTTTTACTTTAACTTTGTTGTTAAATAAATAAAGTATCTATTTATCGATCGATCGTGTGGTTTTATTCAAACTGTAAAGCACTATGTAACTGTGTTTTAAAAAGTGCTATACAAATAGAGTTAATTTCCAGAGAGGCTTCGTGCTCCAACAACAGTTCCTGGATGAGAAGCTGATTCATGTTCCATTCTAACAGCTTGACTGACTGCGGCAAGGTTACAAAGAGGAAACATAAAACCACAACCTACAATCAAAGACACCACATGGATTATTTTTATTTGTCTGGATGGGGACAAGACGCAGTACAGCAGATTTTGTGTTTGTGTCAGGATGATTTGCAGAAATGCCTTCCTTTTTTTTGGTTTAGTCAGTTGGTAGTTTGAAAGCACTCTCTACGTAAATCAGTGGTGTAGTGGCCCATATGTAAGGGTATATGGCATAGATCCTCATATGGGTAGGGGATTTACCAGAGAACCTACCAACCATTTTTTTCCCTTTTGTTTACAATGAAGATCCACCAGGTCACGCTGGTTTTTGGTGCATGTCAGAATGATTACGTTTCATCCACTGATTGCCACTACTACTGAAAAAAACAAACAAAAAAAAGATTAAATATTCTGTGTTAGGGTCATCACCAAGGATGACTTAGATCTCACAAGGTTCCACCAGCTCATGCTCAGCCCAGCTTGGGTTAGGCTGGGTTTTATTTTTGCCAGATAAAGTTCATTTTGGCCTTACGATGCATTCACAACAAATTTGCACCGGGTAATACATAAAGATGCAATTCTGTGCTTACTGGTGTTAACTAGGAGGTACAAAGGAAAGGATTGTTACCAGCAGGGGCATCTGGTCAGAGTGCAAAGAGCACACCCAATGTTTTAGGTTAATTTTACTTTTATATCAAAATTAGTTTAACTCAGCAAAGGAAAGACACACACTGACTGCTAAACTCTGAAAAGGGACAAAATAAGGTTAGACTTTAATTCATTAACTTTAAAGGTTATTTAATAGAAAAAAGGATATCATGTCCAAGTTTACATGAATTTATAACAGAATTATAACAGAATTTCCATGTGATTTCAGACTTTTGGACCAGACTGTAGGTGGTTCAAAGGGTGAGGTGGCTTAAAGCGTGCCAAGATGTTAT
>VUQS01074387.1:77918-87928 GCA_015108495.1 Heterochromis multidens | reverse complement strand
CTCATCCATGTCTTTATGGACCTTGGTTTGTGCACTGGTGCGCAGTCATATTGGAACAGGAAGGGGCCATCCCCAAACGTCTCCCACAAAGTTGGGAGCATGAAATTGTCCAAAATTTCTTGGTATTCTGAAGCATTAAGAGTTCCTTTCACTGGAACTAAGGGGCTGAGCCCAACTCCTGAAAAACAACATGGCCTACCACTTCATGGCTGAGTTGCTGTCGTTCCCAGTCGCTTCCACTTTGTATATATACCACTAACCAATACCACTAAAAGTTGACTGTGGAATATTAAGTAGGAAAGTATTTAGTAGAGGAAATTTCACAACTGGACTTGTTGCACTGGTGACATCCTATCACGGTACCACGCTGGAATTTACTGAACTCCTGAGAGCGACCCATTCTTTCACAAATGTTTGTAGAAGCAGTCTGCATGCCTAGGTGCTTGATTTTATACATCTGTGGCCATGGAATTGATTGGAACACCTGAATTCAATGATTTTGATGGGTGAGTGAATACTTTTGGCAAAATAGTGTATATACAGTGGATGAACTGAGTGGCTGCACCAAAATCCAGTGTAAGATAAATAAGGATTATTTGGAACTGTGAGTCATGCAATGCTACTGTAGTAGAGTCCAAGAATAAAAATATGGTGCTGGAAAGCATAATATCAGCATAATGATTATAGGTCCTTTAAGTTGGAATTATGTTGCACTGAAAATTCCTAATGTCTTGGTGAACCTCAGCAGAGAAAGGTAAGTATGGGTAACTATATCCTGCAGAGGCTCTAGGGCTGACATGCACACCTCTCAAATCTCAACATGTTATTGTATTGACCTATGTTTCAAAGTGTCCTTTCAGTGGGCAGGTTCGAAACCGAGTTGAAAGTGAATTAATTAAACTGAGCCCTGTGTTAAAGAATCAACTCAGCAAGTGACATTGATGTCACAGTGATTGCAGGGTCAGAGTCATAGTTGACAGTTTGGCATTCAATTTGATATTTAGTTCATTTTCCCATCAAGGCATATTAATATTGTTATTCATATTAATTGTTTCATTTGTTTTGCTAGGGTCACATATAGCTGACATTTGGATGCGCGCACACACACACACACACACACACACACACACACACACTGCTTCCATGTATGCCTGAATCTGTGTGTGGGGCATAGTCTGTATATAAGACTGACGTCGCTTGTGGTTCTGAAAAGTGAAGCCTATGCAGAAGTTCCTTAAACTTTCATTCTTTTTAATGGCTCTCAGGGGTTAAGGTTATTATTATTCCTTTGGTTGCAAATAAGCTTGATCTCTGACCTTGGTAAACCTATCATCAGTTTATGGTAGTTTCCACTGATGCACTATTTATTTATTTTGTAGATTATGGTCCCTATTACAGCTAAAAGGAGGTCTAAAGCAGTGTCACATCTAGTTTAAAAATAAAAAATAAGATGGCACCAACCTGAATGCTCAGCTGCTGAGTTGAGAGGGTTCAAGACTGGACTTCAGTAATTGTGAACAGGTGATGCCATGTTTTATATGCAGTGTATTGTTACACAAGGTAACACAGTCACATCTGTAACCTCAATTCCAAAACGTTGAGACGCTGTGTAAAATGTAAATAAAAACAGAATGCAATGTTTTGCAAATCTCATAAACCCATCCCAAAAAGTTGAATCTGTTCATCTGGACGTGGTGTTTTTTAGTGGGAGAAATGTTTTGTTGCCAACTGGTAACTTCTTCAGTCTCAGCTGACTGTTACCAGTTGGCAACGAAACGTTTCTCCCACTAAAAAACGCCACGTCCAGATGAACAGATTCAACTTTTTGGGATTCTTTTACCTGGATTATTGAGCATGCATCAAGAGCTCATAAACCCATATTTTAATTCACAGTAGAACATAGAAAACATATCAAATGTTTAAATTGACTCATTTTACTAGTTCATGAAAAATATTAGGTCATTTTGCATTTGATGGCAGCAAAATGTCTATCATTTGGGATGGGGTGACAAGAGATGGGAAAAGTAAGTGGCACTAATCAGGTTAATTGGCAACAGGTCAGTAACATGATGGGGTATAAAAAGAGCATCTTAGAGAAGCAGAGTTTATCAGAAACAAAGATGGGAAGTAAAGATGTTCATCAATTAGCAAAATACTGTATCTACAAATTGTGGAACAATTTCAGAATAATGTTCCCCAGCGTAACATTGTGAAGACTTTGAATATCTCATTATTTACACTACATAATATAATCAAAAGATTCAGAGAATCTGGAGAAATCTCTGTGCGCAAGGGAAAAGGCTGAAAATCATTTTTGGATGCTCATGATCCTAAGGCCCTCAGGCAGCATTGCATTAAAAACAGGCATGAATCTGTCATGGAAATAATTGCATGGGCTCAGGAACACTGCGAGAAATCATAGTCAGTAAACACAGATGCAGGTAAAGCTCTATTATACAAAGAAAAATCCAATTCAAAATGACCTTATTTTTTTCTTAAAATGGTTCATTTTCTCAGGTTAAACATTTGATATGTTTTCTATGTTCTATTGTGAATAAAATATGGGTTTATGAGATTCGCAAATCATTGCATTCTGTTTTCTGGTTGTTTATTGAGCCGTAAACTTACATAATAGTACACCATAATACCCTAACCCCCTACCCAAATTTTCTGTGCTGAGTGGTGAGTTTGAGTGGTGCACGTCTTCAGTGCCGAAATCAAATTTACATAAAACACTTATGAACACTTAATAAGTGACAGAGTAATTGTCAAAAGTGTATTTTCCATCCACGTGTCAGAGCAGCTTTCTTGTTAGTCTTCTTGTTTTCTGTTGGACCTTTAAACCCAGATTGTAATACCTGATAGAACATCTCTGTAAAACATTAAGACTGAATTTAAAACAGCAGATTTTACACTCTGTAACCTGTTTCAGCCCTCACCCCCCCACGTTACCTTCTCTCAATTCCATGGGTCCTGCAGAGAGTTTGTTTTAGATTTCGTTTGAATCTTTTTCTCATTTTTATTTTCAGCTTCTGTGAAAAACCAGTACTTTTAAGGCTCAAACAGTAAATAATCAAAGAAAGAGGAATCTAAGGACAAATCATTTCCTAAACACACTCACAGCTGAAAAAATGCAAAGTTTATTATTTTGCTTTGATGCACCTGCAGCTTCATTCGGCTTGACATCTCATGCTGATCCTTACACAAGTGCACACATTCCTCAAACTAATCACCGAGACACAAACCAGCCAGAAAAGTCTCAGATAGCAACATCTACTCCATAAGCACAATACAAATGTGAACCACAAATAATTGGAACAGATTTGTTCTTTTGCCTTTTATAAATGGTTCTGTCTTGTAGCTTTTCTTTTGCTCAGTGACTGTCAAGATACCTACAACTGTTGCTGATTGAATAGCCAGACGTGGTCACTGATTGACTGCAAATTCTGTTCTGTGTAACAAAAGTTTGTTAAAGAGCTTTCGAATAGTTGAATATTTATCAGCATGTTGCAATATGTCAAACACTTACTTGCCATTTTTCTGTATTTATTTGTCTGAATGTGTCGTCTCCACTTTTTGTATATGTTAAATCCAGCAAACTTGCCCTGGCTTCATTTACAAACAATTCAAAAAGAAAAAAAATATTTCAAAGGACATAAAAGAAAATAAAAAGAAAACCAAATTTAGCTGGCCTAATGTGTATGGGCACACACAAACACAAACACACACACACTGCCCTTCATATTATGTTGTCACTAAAGGGCAGGGAGTGCATCTCAGTGCAGAGAGCTGAACATAGTTATGCGCTCACTCTTGATGCTGGAGCTCACTTGCAGTGAAAGATTCAACAAGACGCTGCTACCATACAACATAGAGTAGTCTACCTCAGCTTTTGCAGAATGAGCTGGTAATACCTCAAGAGGTCACACTATACTTCAAATAATCCAAAGTTCAGGAAAGCTGTTGGAATTTGTGAGCCGATTACTCACTTTTACATGGTGCAGCAACAAGACGACTTTTTACGTCTTTTAGCTTTCTAAGCTTTTTTTTTTAAGGACTCTCTCTGGACCACTTTGCCAGGATTTATTTGAACTGGTGTGGTAATTGTTTATTGGAGATGCGACAGTAACCAACATAGTCACAGTGCATTTGTTTTCCCCATGTTTATGTAATTAGAGAAGACTAATTCAGCAGGTAAGTCTAACAAATTCTCTAATATTTAACACTTTCACAACAAACATTCAGTGGTTTATTTTCACAGCTAATTTTTTCTGCAATGTTGTCACAGGTGCTGGACTGAAATTCTGTGGAAAACAACAACAGAATCTAGTGCCATAAACATTAAGTCACCTTGTAGTATTCTAGTTGTGCAAAAATATGGGGTTTGGTGACCTCCTTGAACAGGTGGGTAGCACAGGCCGCTTCCAAATCCTGCATGTAACCCTCCTCTGCATACCTGTCCTGATGATGGCCAGTCACAACCTGCTGCAAAACTTTGTGGCTGTGGTGCCTCCTCACTACTGTAGGGCTCACACAAACCTCTCACAGTCCCAGCTGAGCCCAGAGGAAATTTTGCGGATCACAGTACCACAAGACCAAACAGGGAAACTGTATAGGTGCCAGCGTTATGTTGTTCCACAGTGGCACCTCCTGGCTAAGAATGGGACCTCCAATTTAGGGAATCAGGGAAAGACTCAGAATGGTCTGGATGCTGACCTGCAAGGATGCATAGATGGATGGACATATAACATGACTGAGATGAGCTCCACAATCATATCTGATGTAAAACTGGATTTTTCAGACACTGTTTTTCAGTCGACTTTTTTTTCAGCGCAGTGCAGATGTTTATATGTGTATTAAATTGTGTGTATGTTTTGTTAGTGGCATTTAGTGTGTGACCTGCGCTCTTTGAAGCAAATGGGACAAACCATCTACATGGGAGGGGTGCTTGTGGGAGCTCCTCTTTTGGGAGGCCTCGCAGACAGGTAACGTTAATTGTATACAATAAGTTTTATGTGCAACATTTTGGCCATCTTTCAAATGAAAGAAAACATCTTGCTTGTCTAGTAGTATGAGTATCGGACAGTTGAACAAGTCAAATAACATTTCACAGACAGCGCTCTTGTCTCCTAGATATGGTCGACGCATCCTCCTCCTTCTGTCTTACTTGCTGATGGCGGTCTCTGGAACGTGTGCTGCATTCTCAACCTCCTTCCCCCTCTTCTGCTTGTTTCGGTTTGGTTGTGGCATGGCTCTATCTGGCATTGCACTCAATACCTTCTCCCTCAGTAATATCTTTAGCTCAGTGAATAACAATAATTTACTTGACTGAAGAGATGCTGATGACATGGGGTCCTAATCTTACTAAAATGTCTCTCATTTATTTCAAGTTGTTGAGTGGATCCCCACTCGTGTGCGAACTGTGGTAGGGACGATAACTGGCTACAGTTACACACTGGGCCAGTTGATCCTGGCACTCATAGCCTACTTCATCCGGGACTGGAGGTGGTTAACCCTGGCTGTGTCTTTGCCTTCCTATGTGTTCTTCCTCTATGCATGGTGAGATGCCAAGCATTGAACTGAAGAGTTTCAGCTATATTCACTCATGAACCTTAGAAATTGAAGTGTTAAAATATGTAGTTGCTGCTCTCATAGCAAGCCTGACAAATATTTCTTATAGGTGGTTTCATGAATCTGCACGATGGTTAGCCTTAAAGAATAAGTCCAAACAAGCGATCAAGGAACTTAAAAGTGTGGCTAGATTTAATGGACGCTGTGAAGAGGGAGAAAAAATTGACATTAAGGTAAGGGAATGTTTATGCTGTGGCACATATATCTATGTTGTACATGAACAAACTGTGAATTGACAATGTTTTCTCTTTGTGCACAGATGCTCCAAGAGTCAATGAAGAATGAGCTGTCCTGTTCAAAGGGCTCCTATACTGCCTTGGATCTGTTCCGCACACCCCACATGAGGCTTATGACGGTCTGTCTGAGTGTTGTCTGGTGTGTGTCCTGCTCTTGAAGAAAAACTCAGTGACAGTTTCGCAGCACCTTTCATAAAATTGCAATGACACTGAGTTTATTTTTATACTTAGGTTATCAACCAGCTTTGCCTACTATGGCCTTGCTATGGATCTGCAAAAGTTTGGAGTGGACATCTACTTAATACAAGTCATCTTTGGAGCTGTTGACATACCGGCTAAAGTTGTCATAACTGTGACTATGAGTTATATTGGGCGCCGGCCATCACAGTGTGGTGCTCTTATCATTGCTGGGGTCACTATCTTGATCAACCTGCTGGTACCTTATGGTATGTTAGAACACAGATATATACACAAGAAAAGGCTGAGTAAGGCACATGCAATGGGTTTATTATCACCGTACCACTGTGTTACACTGCAGAAACAAGTGAGTGACCTGATGGATGTTCCACTTTTTTGCAGATAAACAGACTATACGGACCTGTCTGGCTGTACTGGGTAAAGGTTGTCTTGCTGCATCCTTTAACTGCTGTTACCTTTACTCTGGAGAACTGTACCCAACCATCATTCGGTATGTCTTATCTGGCAAAAATATCAAACTATCAGTAAGAAAGCTACTTGACCTTGATTTAGCAATTAAATCTAGGTTTTACTGAAGAAAATTCTCTATCTAAATCCCAGATGGCTTTCTTCGAATAAACCAAAATCAAACAAATATGCTACTCACATATTCAGGTAAACAGTAAAATAAAACCACCCTTGACCTTATAGGCTATATGTGCTTTGGATTAGAAATTAAATTTAAAAAGAAAACAAGCATTTGCACATGCTGATGAAAAACAAGCATTTGAATAATTTATTTTCTGGAAGACTTATTGCTATCTTAATTCAAGGTCTGGTCAACTTTTTATGATGCATTTATCTCTTTTGCAGTTGCAGAAATACTTTTTTGTTACCATTTAAAATAATTCACATATTTACTGACACTGTAACCGCATCACTGCAATCTCTGACTTAACTGATGTGTAGTTACGGTTGTTTGTAGTGTTTTACGGTTTTACATTTTCTCTCCTAGTCAGAATGGCATGGGATGGGTGTCCATGATGGCACGTGTAGGAGCTATGGTGGCCCCCATGGTGCTCCTCACAGGGGACTACATACCTTGGCTACCAGGTTTAATCTATGGAGGGGCACCAATCCTCAGTGGGGTTGCTGGTGTCTTTCTTCCAGAAACACTTGGTGTACCACTTCCTGACACAATACAAGATGTGGAGGAGAGGTAAGACTGAGTTCCAGGACACAGCATGTGTTCCTTTTATTTTATCTCTGCATGTCCCAGAATCAAAACATTAATTTTAGAAACAGTACTCAGGAGGACTCGAGGGTAACTTATACAGGAAGAAAACCAAACAGCAGATCATCATAGTTTACTCAAGGCAAAAAAGCACATACAGCTAGTAGAGAGAGAGAGAGAGAAAGGGAAAAAAATTATATATCCACATTTGCATTTTCTATTTTGAACACAGGGGATCTGGGAAAAGCTCCAAAATGTCACCAAAGGAAACAATAATCTTGGAAGACACCCAGGCGGACCTCCTAAAGCCTGTTGCCTGAGGGCATTTGTGTTGTACTTCTGATATATTTGTACTCCACATGTTAATGAAAGTAGAGTGAGTACTGCTTTTATCTCTTCTCTGTTCATTTGATTTCCACAAAGTATCTGTGTTGCCCTGCGATTTCTGGACAAGTGTTGTAAATTTGTTATTTTTGAACAACACCATGAAAAGAATACTGTGGACAATTAGACCTCTTTATCTGGCAGTCAGTAGCTTTAGGGACTTTCATCTTACTTTGTACATTTTTCTTTTTAATTTTGAATGTCTAGAATGATTTCAAGACCATGCTTTTACTGGCATTTTTATTACTTTATATACAAGCCCGTATTTGAAAACAAGTATTATATTTTCAATTAAATTAAAACTTCTCATAATCCTATTTAAATCTTTAAAGTCTGTCTTTTTATGGACCTTTGAACACTAATACTAGTGAAGCCTTTTTCAGTGTATTTTATCTGGCATGAGTCATTGTCAGCTGAATTAACTAAAACAAGACAGAACAAGAAATCAAGGATTTAGATTTAAATAAAAGCAGCAGAAGGAGCCACCTAACAGAAGGCACAAAATATAAAAAAATAAATGCATAAATAAATAACAAGTGCTGAACAGTAGGAAACTGGCTTGCCATTGTTGTTCGCTACCTCAGCCTGAACCTATGCATTGTGAAAAAAAACAACACGTGTACTCCAACCTGATGTTACAAATTTGCTTTACTTGTTAATTTGTGTCCACAAGGCAGATTTCCCATGAATAATGTCAAAATGAGCCCCACTTTCTAAAAATTGACCACTGTTGCTAATGTTTGCAAGACAGATCAGCGTTTGTGAGAGAGGGAACTTAAACGGGTCACAGAATTTTGTTTTTATTCTTCATATGACGTGCTACAAGAAACGTCGCACTTTGTCAGATTAAAAAAAAGTAATGTCACAGTCCATTTGATTTATTGAATCGCTTTTGTTCTCACCATGCTGGACACTCTGGATTTAACACAGTTATCTCTAGTTTTTATAGTTTCTCTCCAGAAGAGAGCCTTTTCCCAACAGTGCCATCACACAAGCAAAAGTGTAACACACAGTAGTCATTAAATTGCTGGTGGTCAGTGAAAAGAATGATATAAATATAAATGAATATTATGAAAACATTACTTTTTCTTTTTAACAGTACTTCATGGTCTTTTTTTTCAATTTTCCATGAACTGATAATCTGCATTTGCTATTTTCCTTGAATCTGTTCAGTTGCTTTGCCACTTTTCTGTCAGACACTGCTGTTACATGGATAAGGAGTGTTGCTGTTAAAGGAGGAAATACTAATGATGCAGACTACCACTCACACCTTGTAAAAGGTGAACTCGGGTGATTTTAGCACTTCTGCATTTTGCTATTGTGACACCATCTAGTGGTCTATATATGCCAATGCAGGGGCTGAACTTACCATCAGTGGACCATCTATATATGACAAAAAAGGGGGGGAAACTAAAGCTAAACTGTGACATGAAGTCTTAACCAGATTGAGCCTTTTGTCTTTAAAGATTTAAATACGATAGATATTGAGTTGCATTTTATATATTGGGGCTGCTCTCATTTATTGGTACAGTTGATATTTTGGCCAGTTGATTTTGTTAATCATGTCATCCATGATTAACAAAACAGGCACCCTTTGGTTCTTGTTTCTTAAAAAGATCCATCTTTAAACTAACATTTATCATATGAGGGACAATAATGCTGGAAAAAAAGAGATCAAGATTTACAATAAATAGATTCATGTTTATATCCTCAAACATGTATGGTTTCAATTTAAGTATCACCCCATACTTTCCCCTTTGAAATAGGTGTAGCTCTACAGTGTCTAGCTCTCACACAAGAAGTGCATTTTTATGTGTGTCTGGCACTAACTGTATGAGCCATCACTTTAGAGAGTGAAAATGCTAAAATCTAAAAGTTTGGTTATAATATATAAACCCCCAATCACCGTATTAAATAGATTTTATTTCACTGTCAAGTTTTATGCGTGCACTCCTGAGACACACTGTGTACCTTGCGCATGCCAGACGAGTCCAACTTTAAGCCAAGAAAAAAAAGAGATGAGTCAAAATACAGAGCAAAGCATTCTACAGAAATGACTACAACGTAAAATGATATGAATAAAGATTTATTTTCTCATATGAACAGGTGGTTTCATTTTTCATTGTATTTTACAATCTATGACAGTCTCGCAATTTTTTCTTTTTTCTAGCATATTTCAGGAATGACATGGGGGAAAGGTTCTTTTTTATTGCTGAATGTTAAATGAAATACACTTTCACTGACTGGAAAATAATTGTCTGCTGCGTTTTTTTTTGTGTTTTTTTTTTTATCTCTTTTTTTTTTTTTTTTTTTTTCTTTTTTCCTTTTTTTTTTTTTCTCTATTGTTC
>VUQS01074387.1:29401-59846 GCA_015108495.1 Heterochromis multidens | reverse complement strand
ACAGATGGGTCTTGATCCCCTTTGCCAAATGTAAGCAATGATTCTATTTACCTCACTGGGGGCCTCTAACAGGCATAAATATTTGCTCACGACTAAACCAGTGACTCATGACATTTTGAAAAGCCTTTTAATGTGCGGCCCTCCTGTACACTAAACATGACTTAAAAGGATGAGCACACCACCGCCTCACTCCATTATTAGTGTTAAAATACACAACAGGTGGGTAGTTAGACAAACTGGCAGCATATTCCTGTGATGTGTTGCTGCTGCTGCTGCTGAAAGAAAGAAGAACGGGGATCAAGCTATACCATGAAAACAAACAGCAAGGTAAAAACTTTTAGTTAGAAGGCTGAAGATCATTACTGAAGTCAAGGTGTCATGAAAGAGGCTTTAATTTAGACAAAACGGGACAAAACGTACGTCAAAGAATAACGGCCGAGAATAAAAATACATTTAAAAGAAAAAAAAAAACAACAGAGGAGATTACTCACTTGCAGGAAAGCTGATTTATACCATGGATGAAGTAACAGTCGCCGCCATTCACACAGTAGGCTCTCTCTGTGTCGTTGCATCTTCTGGCATGGCCTGAGCCTGGAGATAGCGTTGTGGTTACTCAGAGAAAAAAAACACAGAGAGAAAAATTACTAATCACCTCCAGCTGACCCAGTGGATCTTTTTAATGTCAGTTGAATTTCCTTTATAGCCTCAGCCAGATGAATAAACAACAATTTACAGTCAAAAAGAGGAAACATCATGATAAATGGACATGATCAGGATTTTCATTTAATAAGAACTCAGTTGTCATTTTTTTCAGCATATTTGTCTTGTATCTCTACAAGACTAATATGACCATTATATGTGTATCTCTAGTATTTTAAGATTTACTCATATGCCACACTTGAATTTAAACAAGGACTCTTA
Source organism: Heterochromis multidens (assembly GCA_015108495.1). NCBI lineage: Eukaryota > Metazoa > Chordata > Actinopteri > Cichliformes > Cichlidae > Heterochromis > Heterochromis multidens. Next base: position 58,925 of record VUQS01074387.1, on the reverse strand, counting down.
GTCTTTCATCTACAAATGTAATTGTTTCTCAAAAGCAGTATTGACATTATCTCAAGAAGTTCTATGAGCAAAGATAAATATTTCTCTGACATAGCGTAGGAGTTGTTTATGCCTTGACTGAGCTCCTTGGAATGGCCCAAAATGTCATGTATCTGCACTTAATCTCCCCTATTGAGCAGATATATGTTTGGGATGAAGTCTGCTCATCAGAATCAAAGTAGGGATGTTTGAAGGAATAAGAGCACTGAGAGAGGTGCACCATGGCAGGATTGGGCTTGAGAAGGGTGGCGTGTCAGTTCACATGTCAGATGCTAACACGTGATTGAAAATGTATACCTGCTGTCAGACGCTATTAGCACCTTGGCAGAATGTGGCTGTTAAGGATAGAGAAGTCTCCAACTGGTAAGACTTTTACATTGACAATACATCAGCTTCAGCAGCCTCACACTCATGACATGCAGAAATTCCACTAAGATTTTATCCAGCACAGCCACTAGCTCTGATGCAAGTATTCTATGCAGTCCTGTGAAAACTAAGTACACCCCATGATTCAGTAGCTTGTAGAACCACCTTTAGCAGCAATAACTTGAAGTAATCATTTTCAGTATGTCTTTATCAGTCTCTCAGATCATTGTGGAAGAATTTTGACCCACTCTTCTTTACAACATTGGTTCAGTCATTGAGGTTTGCAGGCATTTGTTTATGCACAGCTTTCTTAAGATCCTGCCACAGCATCTTAACCAGGTTGAGGTCTGGACTTTGACGGGACCATTGCAACACCTTGATTCTTTTGCTGCTGTGCTTGGGATCATTGCCCTGTTGCATGATCTGTTGCATGACAGCTTCAGCTGTCAGACAGATGGCCTCACATTTGACTCTAGAATACTGGCACACAGAAGTCATGGTCAACCAGTGACAGTTAGTATGAGGTGTTTGTACTGATATGCTGTGTTTGGTTTTCAAACATGAAGCTGTGCATTATGACCAAACATCTCCACTTTGGTGTCCCCTGTCCAAAGAACATTGTTCCAGAAGTCTTGTGGTTTGTTCAGATGCACCTTTGCAAAGCTAAGCTGTGCTGCCATGTTCTTTTAGAGAGAATAGGCTCTCCTAGCAACTTTTCCAAACATGACAGATTTGTTCAGTCTTTTTCTAATGGTACTGCCATGAACTTTAACATTTAACACACTAACTGAGGCCTGTAGAGTCTGAGATGTAGCTCTGGTGTTTTTGCAATTTCCCTGAGCATTGCACGGTCTGACCTTGGGGTGAATTTGCTGGGACATCCACTCCTGAGAAGATTGTGGCATTGTGCTAACACACACCTGAATGCTCCAGATCAAAAAACTGCTAAAACCTCTGCTTTTATAGAAGTGCTCACACTTGATGATCAATTAATCATGTTCAATGGAGTAGCAGCACCTGGCTGCTACTTTCCCTCTTAATTCCAACGGAAGCAGTAAGGGCGTATTAGGTTTTTCACAGGACTGTGAAAACTTTCACCATCTGAGTCCCTGTTTTCAGTACAGACATACTATTCAGTGGACATACATAAGAGGTTAATTCCCATGCTTGCAAACACACACACAGTGTGTGTCACTGCTTTTCCAAAAAAGTACGTTCTGATTTCGATAATACTTCGATAATAAAGTTTGGATAGGGTCACAGGTTTACTATAAACAAACATTCCTCCGAAGAACAAACTGTGACCTAAATCTAGATAGTTAAATTTGATGAGATGAGTTGATAAAAGCTGTAATATATAACTGGCATTTTTAGAGGTCAAAATTTATTATGGTACATTTGAGTTTAAATCAGAGGACATGTTGTTCTGCCAAAATTCCTTAAAATAATTTAATGCTTCCAAGAAAACACCATACCTATTCACTGTCACAGCTCCAAATTTTCCTAAAATATTTCCAGGTTTACCTGTTAATGAGAACCACTTTATTATCACCTGATGTCTCACTTGGAGTGCCGGTGTATAAAATACCTCATAAAAAGATCAGACAAAGCTGTCAGGAAAACACTGTAAAAACTCCCACACTCAAAATAAAGACTTAGTGCTGAATTAAAGTGTAAAACATGTGGAGCAAAATGTGGAAAAACAAGCTGCATAGTGCAGCAACCTTTCCCAGAATGCACCAGTGGAAATGAGAGGCGCGTCGTGGACAGATCATCAGTCCTCCACAGGACGGGCGAATGCCACAATACTCATACTCACACATAATCTCCAGTCCACCTGGTTTGCATGTGGGTGGAGTGCGGGTGGAAAACAGATGACCCACGCAGGGAAATGGAGCGCATATAAACGTCACACAGGAAAGATCAAGGCTGATATCTGAACCGTAGACAAGTTCTGCTGTCAAAGTTTATTTTGCTACTGGTCATACCAAATTTGTTTCACAGCAGTCACTTTTTCCCCCTTTGTCACCATTTTCATTGAAAAAGTCTCTATTTTTTCCTGTACTTAGTTGAGCTAATCACTGCACGTAATGAGTTACATGCAAAATCTCAAAATTATATCTATTTGTTTGTCATTACAGGGATGCTAGATACATTCTAATTGACCACAACCTACATTTGTCACTGTTAAGATCACATTATTTTTATGCTGAATCTCCGTGGGAATTCCTATGACCTCTATATCTAAAACTGTCCAACACCTAAACACACTTGGCCAATTCACATGAAATGTGAGAATAAATTACTTTAAAAAAGGGTAAGGGTGCTATTTTCTCAGCTACACTCATAAATGTGCAAAGTTATGATCAGACTAAGCTAAATGGAATGAGGGCATATTAACGATATACCTTTCATCCAAAATCCTTGTTTTGGATCCAAACTGATAAAGTAGAGTTTATAAAGAGGCTTTAAATCTAGACAGCTGTAGCAGAGGGCTTATATTTTTATTGCCATACAGCTGAATGCTTGCAGGTGGAGACCATACATCTCTCATCTCTCACCGACAAGGTTAATTTACCTAAACAACAAACACCACCTGCAGTATTCAGGGGCTTCCTAGAGGGGCAGAAACATTCCTGTAGACCACATTTTAAACTCAATACAGTAAAAAAAAACAGAAAATCCAACTGAGACTGAAGGAAGCTACACACTAGTATCTCTGAAAAGATTTATTAAATATATTAAAACAATGAAACTGTTTCATGATGGCTGAACAATCTGGCAAAAAACTCCTGGAGTTGGTCCCTCTTTCAGAAAACTATCTACTTCAATTACACTAAATCTTTCAAATGCCAAATGTTTAAAATGAATTTAAATTAATTGTATGGCATATAAAAGTATTATTGGTATAACTTTAATAAATTACCCATATAAATATATACTGGCATGGAGGAACTAATGCTTTCAAAAGAAAAATTTAATTTTACATATTTTTAGTTGGATTCAAGCACGGCTTTCAGTGGGCTTCAAAGATTGCAGTTATCTTAATTCTAACAAAAACATTATTGGTTTTTAGTCATCAACATCTAATGTATGACGCTGCACAGTGTCCCAGTTTTATCCTCTCCTACTCCTTTTCCCTGCTGTCCTCCCTTCTTTCCTTTGTGTCTTCCAGTTACTCCCACATAGCAGACCCTCTGTTGTAGGAAGAGTGAAGAAAAGTTCTAGTTTCAGCACACTGTGCACAGAAAGCTTAGAAATCCTTAATAAAAAGCACACACACACACACACACACTAATCTGTAAAAATAAAGACAACTCACTACCTATATAATTTTCAGAATAGTTATGGCTAAAATCTGTCAGGAGGACAGTAGGAAAATAGGAAATATACAATTAATTCCGGAGATAAACTGAAAACTTGAAGGCACCAAGAATGATCAAGAAGAAATTCAGTGTTTCAGATTATTGTGAGAGGTTAACAGTTTAAAGTAGACTTTACTACAGCTAAAGGCCAGTGCATGGGACCTGATCTGATGCACCAAGCATCTATAAATCTATAGATGCACCCACTTTAGGGTTTATGATAAACTTGTAAACTTGACAAAAAATATGTAAAAACCCTGCTGAGCAATGTAAAATATCTAAAAACCCTCAAATGCTGGAGACTTTCTTTGCAAGAGCCTTTATTACTGCTTCTTATATACATGCGCAGCCAGCAAGTTATAGTGCCAGGTTCAATATTGATATCCTCATAAATATCACATAAAAATTACTTTTCAAACTGTTTTCTGGCATTTCTAACATTAGATAAGTTTTGCTTTTATCGCCATTATTATGCCTTCTCTCGATAGCATATACAATATATTTTGAGAGAAATTTAATGCACCTGGAGTAAAACATTAATTAACACATTTTATATTTCCTGCAATATCCACTCGTACCATTTAAGGTTACATTAACATTTTATAGCTGAGGGGTCAAGGCGTCACTTAAATGTGCTGTAATCTAAATGTTCTTGACCTTTCGCCTACAGTGGGCATACATGATGTTAATGTTCCTACAACAAATAGCATTTTGCCAAACTAACAGACTGCACTCAACTATGAAAACCTTATTGGAAAGCAGTAATATTACATAGTACAGCGAATGACCATCCAGTCACAAAATGAAACGATTTTGCCTTTGAAGCAGTGGCCAGTCTCCTTCTCTGCTCCGCCTTGATATGTTTACAAAAAAAGGCTTGGGTCACGTCACGCCAACGCCACAGTTTCAGGAAGGATGTACATCAAGCGCAGTAGTGAAAGAAAAATGAGGACAAAAATGACAGAACTACCACACAGATATTGTAGGTGATGGTTATCTGACTTAATGGGAAACCCATAGAAGGAAATGGTACATGCAGACTCAATTCCAGAGATGAAACAAGAGCAGTGTTTTCTTTCTAAGATGATCTAGTTCAGCCAATACAGTGTTTACTCAGGCTGCACCATATGTTTACACAAGATTAAAACTCATGACAAGACCTAACAATTTATTGACATGGTTAGAAATACACATTTAAACAACAGGGGAACATCTCATTTGAGGGTGTATGATGCAGATAAAACTATGTGTTTGAAATACTATTGAAGTATAGTTTAGGTTAGTTTATAAGTACAAAGTAACTTCTGACTATACTTTTTGTAATTCATTTTGCCTATAAATAAGAGATGTGTGGTATGGTAACAAACACAGTTATTGTTCAAATAACTGCAGCACAACTGCAAGCGCACCACTAAATGGTTTCCTCTGATGGAAGAAGATATTCTTTCACTACTTTATATCAATGTCATGTTCAAAAGCCAGTTTTTTATTTTCAATATTTTGAATCAATTGGAAGCAGCATGGTGCGACAAAGTCCAGGTTTGAATTCAGTCTTGGATCTTTCTGTATGGAGTTTGCATGTTCTCCCTGTGCTTACATGGGTTCTCTCGATGTACTCCAGCTTGCTCCCACAGTCCAAAGACTTGCATGGGTTTAGGTTAATTGGTGATTCTAAATTGGCCATAGGCATGAATGTGAACGTGAATGGCTGTCTGTCTCTATATGACGGTTCTGTGACAGACTGACGACCTGTCCAGGATGTAACCCGCCTCTCACCCTATGACAGCTGGGATAGGCTCCAGCCCCACCTTGACCCAGAATTGGATAAGCACAAAATAATGAATGGATGGATCAACTGGTTGGACCACCAGCTATAAAATAAGAGTTTAATGTTTGATCTTTAAACAAACACAACGGACTTCCAGGCAACTGCACGTTGTTACTGTCTCAGTACAACCAAGGTTTTAGGATGAAATTAATCATTTTCAGGCAATCATTTCTCTTTGAAAGTGTTAAACACCGTAGTACTTGTTAGTTATTTGGCAAGCCAAAACAGGACGCTGCACAGTCACCCTGCACAGTTGGGGTCACCACCAGGGGAAAGACCACCGGCACATCTACTAATAGCCTTTCCGTATGTCTTGTTTCAATCTGTGACTGAGATGTCTTATAATGCTCGCTGGCTTTTTTTCTGAGGGTTCCATTGTTTAGTTGCAATAAATCACATCAGTTTTGCATCATTTAACTGTCCTTTGAAGAGCGTTTTGTTTCTGTGGACTAAAAATGACAACATGCAAACATATTTAGTAATAAAATAATTACATGGGTTCAGGTTACCGTTTTATAGTGTGCGAACAGTACTGAATGACAAAGGCTGATCTGAGGTGGACTCACCTCTAATCATTGAGCGCGGCTGCTGCGAACAAACCACAGCAATTTTTGTTGACAGTTGGAATAATAACATGTGTCATGAAGGCTGTATGTGTTCATCACTGCCATGTAGAACAGCTGTTCAGCTGGGTTAGAGTGCTTGTGCTTGTGCACGTGCCTATTAAAGAAAATTGACATCAGTAATAAATTTTTGTATTTTTATAGAAAGGCACAGTGTTACTCAAACAATCTGTTTCACTAACCAGTAAAAAACACATTGAAAGCCCCTCTGTTTCACATTCTCCAGTTATTCCTGTCAACTGAAGGGTTATTTTCTCCAGTGTTTGAAGTGATAATTAACAGAAGCACAACAGTGGGTAGCACCATTAATAAAAATAGCGTTGTCTTATTCAGAAATTAACAGTTTTGTTATAATTCCTATTGTGTGATTTTCTTTTTTTTTTTATAGGCTGTCGTCCTCTTTTCAGAGACAGCACTTTCATCTGTGTCTCTCAGGAGACGGAGGGACTGTAGTGATGAAGTTAAAAATGGTTTCTAAAAGGCAAAACTTAGCCTGATCACAGCAATCAAAAATCCTTTTAAGTCTTCTTGCATTACAGGGATAATGCACTGAATAACTAAAATGCATTTCACTAAACAGAAAAAAAAAGAACTCTATTAATTAATCTTTACAGAGAATCCATAAATACCAAAGTCTAAATTACTCAAAGTTCATCAATTTGTTCTGGTGCATTTTCTTGCCGTGCCATATGGTGTTGTCTGTCTCCAGTCACGCTGTGCAATCCCCCACCTCACAAAGGGGACCAGAGTTCAGGTGTATTCATTAAGGTTGACTCCTGGCTGGACACCGGAGACAAATTCCTTTAACCTAAGGAGGAGCTCAGCTGCTCTGCTAAACAGAATTGGGGGCAGAGTTTGTTTATCTGCACTTGTGTAGCCAAGGTTTTGTTAAGTGTGCTTGGTTTTTAACCTCAGGTTTCAACTTTCCTCAATACTGTAGCCCAGGGGCTGAATTTGAGTTGAAGTAAGTTGAACAGAGGTTTCCTCTGGGTTAGTCAGAGCCACAGTGTTTAGCCATCAGCCCTTGCCACTGACTTTGATTAATCCTTCATGGCCCAAGAACTGAAAAGAAAAGCTGGGGGTGCAAGGCGGACCATCTGGAAACCTTCATAAACATGCCTGTCTTTCCACGCTCTCCAAAGGATTCTAGGAAAATCGTAAAAATGAAAAGAGAGGTCCCTTTTGCACAGTTTTGTCCTCTTGAGGTACCCTGTGCATATGCAGCAAACAGAAATGTGCTCATACTGAATCCTAGCCCTGCGCTGCACCTCACAAGCCAGCCCAAAACACTGAATTGTGTAATGAAATACATTTTCAATAGGCCTGCGGTGCAATTACACACATGTCCTCATAATTTATGACAAATGCTGATAATTTACTTCAGCTTAGCTTAATCTTTTTCACCTCGGCACTGTAATTGAACGGTAAGGCATCTAAAAATGCATGACAGAATTGGATTCTGTGCAGGGAAAAAGCAAAGGCAGTTATTCAACCATTGGTGGACCAGATCCATCTGGACTTGGTTATAAATTTTTTGTTTTCACGCTTAAAAGCAATGTTATCAAGATAAAAAGTATAAATTATGTAGCCTATTTGTCATTGAGTAAGAACAGGTGCGGACATTCATCTCTGACCGTTATACATTTCTGCAGTAAAGCAACATAGATAAAGGAGCGTGAAGGTGCAAAACCCCTAATTTTCTACAGCTTATCAACCATTAAAACGGATGAGTGTGTTATCATTGTAAACATAAGAAAGAAAATATAAAACGAAATAATGTGAAACTTCATCACAATCCAAACCAGGAGAAACATTCAAGTCAGACCATAAAATTAAAGGAAAGAAAGTGATAAATGTCTTTAGTACAGAGCCTTCAGCAGACACATAAAGAGGGTGGTGGTATTCGCAATAGCTCTGCCACCCAGACAGGCTTTTCCACAACTCAGTTTTATGTACCAGAAAAAAAAACTCTGAGTGTCCCACTCCCCTCATCTCCCAACTCTTGGCAGGGAATGTCTGACATGTCTCCTGTTACAGCTGGAACCAAGACCTTTTATCTCAATACTTATGGCCTGTTCATATTGGAAGCATTCTTGCTACAATTGTGTGCACTGCATTTTGTTCCTTTCTACTATTCTGTAAAGACTATCTCATCCAAATAGAATGGATAAATAAGATAAACAGATAAGGAGAGGTACAAAGGATCAAACTGGGAAGTGTGGCTTTGGTTCAATATCAAGTTGTTGACAGCTGTCTGATGTGGCAACAGAGAATATGCATTGAGGTTTAAGAAAATGCATGCATGAAAATGAGGGGGAATGGGTTTAGCTCTTTATATTGTAGGGTGTACTAAATAGTGGTATTACACTTCTATGCAATCGGAGACAAATTACCCCAGAAAGAAAGATAAATGTCTAGACCTTGCAAATGCTACAATAAAGCTCTGCCGCTTGAACAGATATTTATAAAAGATAGAAACTTTGTTTTTTTTTTTATTTTGCTATTTAAATAATAAAAAAAAAATGCATACAATACAGGTTTTCATGTTCAGCTTTAGTGCCACAACATATTTTGACATGAGCTCAAGTCCAGACAAATGCAGCAGCACTGAAAGAAAACAAGAGACACACGAGAAGGACAAAGAGCGATGGATACAGAAGTAGTGCAGAGAAGATGAGAGCGGAGAATGAAAAAAAGAAGGTTTGTTGACAGGATCATTAGGTGGAAAATATTTCAGCTTGCCAAAACCAACAAAATCCAAGCATGCTACTTCCACACATACAATATAGCCACACCTAGTCAGTGGCAATATCAAGCATCTGTGCCTTCCAGCATTTTGCACAGAGTATAAAATAAGCAAAAGAGATTTCATGTCAAAGGTCCAAAGAGGAATTAAATTACTATTTACTGTAGGTAAGATGCACGAAAGAGCCCATTATGAATAGCGATGCACTTAAAGCTTTTTTTCAATGGAAATTTATCCACAATTCAAACTCCTTCAGCATGAAACAGGAATGTTTAGAAATGAACAAAATGGAGCCTGCCAGGAGCATTAATCTACCTCCCACTCTCAGCAAGACTGCCACTGCCACAACCAGTGTGTCTTCTTTTATATTCTTGTCTCCTATTACCATTTTTCAGCCACATAGCTGATTTGCCTGGTCTTGCCTGCCTCAATCATCTCAGTGCTGAAGTCAAATCAAAGCGCAACTTAGTGTGATTGCACAACAGCTGCTCACGCACTGCGAAGCAGCGAAGTGCTCTTAGGAAAGGCAGGGTATGGTGCGGGTGTACAAACGGGTGCTGTTATGGTCACTGCCGGGTACTAGTATGTGTGCAGTTGGCAACAAGGCAACACATGGTGTTTTCGGCTGCATGGTTCAGGACAGAGGTATTCTCTCATGAGCAGCTCAGAGTCAGGGTGGTGTTCGAGGTGCTTTCACAATCCAAGTGTGAGGATGCCAGTGGCTTTCACTTTTTCCACTCTGACCTGAGAAGCTAGTGTTTACCACATCCCTGAGTTTTCCAACTGGTAGCCATGGCTACAACGGTCACTGATGAGCATCAAAAGGTGAGGAAGAGCAAGGAGACACCTCTTCAGAAAGCTTTCAGTGTTGCTGTGAATTTACTGCAGCGGAGGTAAGACTCAGTGGACAAAGATTCAAATCAAAAAATAACTGGTAAAAAGGAAAAATCCACCATAGGCCTTCAAGACATACTGTATATCCACTTTAGAGTGACTAAATCTGGTGACATCTTTTATTTAAACTCACCTGACAGGTAGCACCTTTCATAGCTAAGTAAAAAAGCAGATTTGCAACTTGAAGGTGAGGGAAACTATCATGAAGCAAGACTGATTTCACTGTGGACTGCTTATAAAGTTTTAAGCAGTGGCTTGAAGGACGCTCTATAAAAAATTATCATCAATCAAATCGATGTAATTAAACATGCACTACAGATGGAAAATATTTATTATAAGAAATAAAAGCTGGGAGTGGCTGGTTTGGAACAAAGTTTTAGTGACCAGCAAGTCCATCAGGGAAAGACAATAAAAGAGGATAGTTGTAGAATTTAAATTTCAGATGACCAATGTAATGTATATTTTCATAACTTTAAAAAGGGACACAATGTAAGGTATCCATATGTGCTCTTTTGCCTTAACCTTCAACAGCTGGCCCTCATTTCCGAGGCAGAGTCGTCTTTGCGACCTTGTACCAGATATAGAAGACATTTACCACAGTTCCATATTTGGGTCTTGTACTCACAGCTACAGTAGTGGCCAGCTGCTAGGACTAAAGGTTTTCCCTCTGTTATTCCCCAAAAGCCTGAAAGCACACAGCAGCCCTCCTTCACTCATAAACACACACGCACACGCACACGCACACACACACACAAACACCACCCACACCTGCTGTATGTCCTGAAAACAGGCAATGGAGCAAGTGTGTTTTGTTTTAGGCTGCCCTCTGTATACTAAAAGATGAGTTCACTGTGAGTGTGTCATTGACTAAAGAGAGGCATTTTCCGTTTACACCTACACACTTAGGAGGAAATGGCTTCAACGCTGATGACACTATCGCCGTACCCACTACTTATACAGAATCTCCAGGAAAGAACATACTCACCCCAACTCACAATGAATACAGTTGCCAAGTGTCCAACAAAAGGAAGCAGCATGATGGAGTAATGGGAGGTTTAGGATGAAAGACAGCTGTGGCAACTAAACTATAGTACTGTTACTCTGAGCTTTAAGCTTTAAGCAATGGAATGGTAAGTATATGTTCCTCTTGTACCCAAAGAAAACTTTAAAAAGACCAAAAGACGCCCTGAATTAGTCTCACCCTATTCTAAAAAAATGCCAGGTAACAGGAGGAGCGAGGATTTTGTTTGATGTGAATGAACACATTCACATCAAACAAACACAACGGACTTCCAGGCAACTGCACGTTGTTACTGTCTCAGTACAACCAAGGTTTTAGGATGAAATTAATCATTTTCAGGCAATCATTTCTCTTTGAAAGTGTTAAACACCGTAGTACTTGTTAGTTATTTGGCAAGCCAAAACAGGACGCTGCACAGTCACCCTGCACAGTTGGGGTCACCACCAGGGGAAAGACCACCGGCACAGCTGAGGAGGGCTGAAAGAGATTCTTTTATTATGCTATCAAATTAAGGCTCAGATAAGTTTTGTCCCAGGGTACTGGAAGAGTTAACAAAGCCCTGCACACAGTGAAAACCTTGTGTCACCTCCTGCTCACATCACTCAGCTTTTCAAGTGTAACAGCTGCTTCCTTCCTCACACATAGCAATATCCTCACTCATTCACACTAACGGCTTAACTGTCCCGCATAACACAGTGAGATTACCGGACAGTCTCAGAAGTCTGATGTGTTTTGATTTTTAATAACTTAGTTGTCTTTCAAAGATTTAATTGAGGACGTCCACTTATCATACTGGCTCGATGGGATTAAAGTGATTTGACAGATCAAGCAAAATATAATAATCCATTGAGGGACTTTTAGAAAGTGTTTTATTTAACATATTTTACTCATTTTTCACAGATTCTGATGATAGAACTCAACAGCTGCCTCTTCTCCAAGACATTAGCACATAGTACATATGAAAGCCAATAACTCACCGTCCCTGTCAAAAAGCGATGAATTACTGACATATTAGGGAGCTGATTTATGTTTTAGGAGCGAAATGCGACTCGTCTTCTGTCAGATTAACTTCAGGTTGTTAGAGCTGAAGGAAAAGCCGAAAAACAATGTTTAAAATTGATATACTCTAAGATTTGAGTCAGTATTTACAGATGTGCCTCACAGCGGTTGCAGTGGTTACGTTCAGGTATGCATGTTATGCATAGGTACCAGAAAACCAGCCAAAGCATGGTGGCAGGATTTCCAAGAAATCTCTTAAAAGAAATTTTGTTGAAGCAAGTTTCTTGATATTCATGATAAATTATTGGTTCAGTTTGATTTATGATTCTACTCAAAGTAGGGTTCAGGTCCTCCACTGCAGTACGTATGCACTGATCCATTCATAACATCAAATGTTATGTTCTGATCACTCGGTGATGTGTGCTTACGATGCAGTGGGTGTTCATCCGCTCACGACATAAACACTTCCACTTACTCTGGAACTTCCCACCGCACCGTATGCTGTCCACTAATACAAAAAGTCCTTAACAATAAACAAAAACAAACTGCAGCATAGATGAAATGATGATTTTGTGAGTGCTATAAGAAAACAACTGACTCACTCAAGCTGCCATGAGTTAAGTCATAATGTCAGACAGCAAAACAAACAATCTCATTTCACTTGACAAAACAGGTTTTTTTTAACACTTGAAAGAGAGGAAATACAGATCTCAATTCCCTTTATGTGTCTGGATTAATGGCTTTTGTAAATTTGCCTGCAGGCTGCTGCATGTAAAACTACTGACAACGGCTAAACACAACTTTAGAAAGTTTGCTGTTTTTACTTTCAAACGGTCAAGATCAAGATCCTTTCCTTCCATTTCTGTTCATCGAGAAGAGGCATACATTCAGTTGCATTTTAAAACCACAGCGACCTTTACACCAACGTGTTTGCTTCTATACGTTAGATTACAGCATTCTCTGTGCTGTACAGAGCCTGGACCTGATCTTGACTTTGTGGAGATTCTGGCGCAATCAGATGGCCACCTCGGAGGCACGCCTGTCCAGACCCCCGGACTCCTGGATAGTTTTAAAAAAGTGGGTATGACTAATAGCCGAGCAGCTTGATCCACAGAACCTGACAAGCTGTTCTCCAGTGGCCTGTAAATACAGAATGCTTGGCAGATGTGAAGGCCTGTTTCCTGCAGACATGGCTGTAGCTTACCCACAGCAATCAATACAACTGACCGACTTACAGATACTCCACATTCATCTGAGGCCACAACTAACATCCTTTAGCGTCACTAGAGATGAGTTTACCTTGTCACTTGCGTAGTAGGATTGAGTAAGTTTTGCTTTTACTATCCCGACTATTGAGAGACATAGAAGGAGTGAAGGAAGTTGTTGTTTATCTAGTGCAAAGAGGTACTTACTGTAATGATTCTCTTACGTAGAATAGCTATTAACTTACTGGAAGAAAACAGAAAAAGGTTTTTTTGGTCTCATGTTTATTGCTTTGTGTTAATCATATCCTCTGTAACATATAACATTGTTTTACAGTTCTGGAAAATAATGGCCTTCTGTTCCAAGGAATGGCTTACTAAACATATCGTAAACAGCATGAATAAAATGTGTTTGATACACTTTGATTGGTGTTTTGTATCTTCACCAAGCATTAGTACTGAATGTGAATATGGGCTATTGGTTTATTTTCTGTATTTGGTCTTGTTTTTTGTTGTAGGTCAAATAACAACCAATCAGAAGCGTTCCCATATGGATCAACAAATATCTGTAATTTATAGATGAACACATTTCCTGTAGGTGAATTATGTACAATACAGTGAATGTAAGAAAGTAAACTTAGCTTCCTGCAGTGACTTGAGGTCAGATGCAGGATGACAGAGTTCTTGAGGGTTTAACAGTGCAGCAGCTTGTAAATTAAGCTTAACATGGGCCTGCAAAGATGCTGAAGTACTCTTTTGTCTGCTCAATTGTTTAAGTTATAAAGACATTTTGAGTTAGCCAAACAGCTTTTTTTTTCTTCTTCTTGACAGCAGGACTGCAAGTGTTTGATTTCAGGATGGGGAAAGAAAACATGCAAAACGTTTACGCACGTGTATACGTGTGCATGCGTGTGCGTGTGTGTGCGTGTGTGTATGTGTGTGTGTGTGGTTGGGGAAAGGGGAGGGGCTGAGGGCATCATGCGTGCATGCGCGAAATTGTTGCTGGTGGGCCTCAGCATGACTGTTGAGGTTGGAGGAATCGTACATTCAGCTGTGATTTCCATCAACACATTCCTGGACGCTCACACACTCTCTCAGCGGAGCTGTGCACAGCACCCCCCAAGGATGTGACCTGCAGCCTGCAGACACAAATGGCTGTCTCACAAGCGCTTATCACAACACAGCAGCCTGTAGGATAATGGGAGGCCTTAATCTGAAGCCACGTGGAGCTGAGCAAACTTTGACTAGTGTTGCTCCTTCATGCTGGCCCTATAGAAAACAGTCGATGATATACTACACCATTCGGCAGTAGGCCAGCAGGTTTCACCATGCCAAACTGATTACAGGGTAGAGGTCAGACCACATGGTCAACAAATGGTCCCTGGCACTGGGGGTTGGGCATAAGGCGGAAAGCACCACTCTCAAAAAGACAGCAATTGTCACAGAGTCTGTTTAATGGATACATGATATTCCAAACCACCAGGAAATGCACAGTTGCTCAAATGCTGTACACTGTTGTACATTTTGTCACAATGCCAAAGTTGGCAAAAATACAAATAATAAAACATGTGTCCTCACAAAAGTATGTAAAAACTGGTCCACAGATTAAACTAATGTTTCAAAATTCCCAAGAAGCTAAAATGGAGCCAAAGAGAAGGAGAGAGTATTAAATGGGTCTTAAGACCAAAACACTGATAACGAGCAACTTAAACATTCAACTCAGCAGAACATCCAACCATCTGTGCTGAATAATTGTACAGTAACTGGCACTTAATCGGTGTGTGTTTCTCTTCTGCTGGTCTAACAAAAAGACATGAGTAAAGTCCCCACACAAGTCCAATCAATCAATGTTATTGGCAAACTGCAAGGCTGGCTTGAAGCCACAATGTACTGCATGCCTTCGAATGCATAAAGGGGTTCGGTTTGAGGGAAGGTTCAGCTCTGAACACGCGGACTATTTTTTTTTCTGCTCACAGCAGTTTCTACGCCATGGTCCACATCTCGACTCGGTTACATGGGTGTTACATTTGTCTTATATTGATATGGGTTGTGATGAGTCATGACCAGCTGTTATGTGTAATATAGGAAGAGCTTATATACTCCTTTTTCTTTCTATGGCAAGTGCAAGTGATTCTTCTGAGAATAATTTTAACTTAACAGAACAATAACTTTTAACCTTGAATATCTTCAACACCTCAGGGCTATGTGTCATATCCTGGCACTCCTTCTATAACTGCTTTGCATATCAATTCAAACACTGTACCAATAAAGACTTGTTTATAAAATGTTTTGTTATGTGTGTAGCATCTTCCAATTAAAACCACAAATTCAAAGAGGTTTGAAAGAGGCCTTTCTTTTACTTAAAAAAAAAAAGATTTGAGATATATATTAATATATAACACATAGCTGGCACAGAATAGGGTGCAGGAGTCAGTGTGAGCCATTTAGCTGAAGATGGGTTGTGGTGGCCTGTGTTCACCATGTGGTGGAGCTGAGTGCTGGTTTCCCAAAGTCTCTGTTCACCAGAACAGACAGCGGGCAGGCAAAGCCCGGTGCTACATTGTATCCAAGTGTGTGGGCTAGAATGATGCTCTTGTGCTGAGCTGCTTTTTGACTTTATTATTTGTGCTCTACGGATTTCACTTTCTGTCTTCACCTTGATAAGTTCAAGCAGTGTTCACTTGTTTGCATGCCAGATACTGTTAGAGATACAACACAGGCAGGGAAAGACACCTGAATCTCGACATCAGGTACAGTAGGAAGGTGCTTAGGACAAAGCTGGAAAGCACTAACTGCATTCTAAAATGGGTGTGAAACCCTCCTCTGCAACGAAGCAGGCTCATGTCTTCCTCTTCATACTTTTCTCTCTCTCTCTCGCTCACTGTCTTCCTCTCTTTCCACTGGCTGTATCTCCCTCTTGCCCTCTACTCTAATGTCTTTGTCTGCTTTCTGTCATGCATTCCCTCATTTTGCATTTCCCCCCCCTTTATCCACGCTATCTTCTTCTTTAGCTCACTCTGTCCATCTACATCTGTACCCCTCCCCTTGCTCTCCCTCCCTGGAAGGCACACATACACAGATAATACTGCGGCTACATGCTGCTTCGGCAACATACTGCAGCAGGCAAGCATACTCCACTGCAGCCCTTTAACACAATGGCCATTTCTCTTATGACCTCACATTGAAAACAGCTCTTGGTCTAAACAGACTGCATGTTCTCTGCAACAAAATAAAAATCACATAGTACATTTGCTTCAAACAGATGTTTTTTAAAGAGAAATCTGTTTCATAGAGATTCCCTGCAACTTGCAATATGTTTTTTTTTCTTTGCATCTGTTAATTTCAGCCTTTCACTAGCATGATAATCAAAGCAACATGCCCTGTTTGCTGCCAATTCCTGTTAATACCATATGTATTTTCAGTTGAGCCCTCCCACTGCCTATGGACATATCACCCCTGATTCGTCCAGTCTTGCCTTCTCCCTTGAAGCATGACAGAACGAGACGCGCTGTTGTAACACAATGGGACTTTTTTTTTTTTTTAATTGAACCATGAACAAACACATTCACACACACACAAACAAAACACAGAGAGACAGACATCTAGTGATCGTGGCACATGAAGGGACATACAGTGATGCCATTGTTGGAATATCCAGGAGTGATTTGAGGAAATGACAAAGTGTTGACAGATAGCAACACAAAGAGCATACAGAGATGCTTTTACACAAAGACAAAAGACATACAAAACTGTGAAAAGGTGTCTTGAGATTTAAGGCAAGAGCCATAATTATGCAAAAATATGCTTTAACCTGAGCTCTGACAGATGTGCCAGCACCAGATGCAGATACTATCATGTTTGTGTGCAGCTTAAAGTTGAAACTGTCGAGTGTTCAGTCATGTTTTATCCATTGTGGCTACTGTGCGTCTCAGCCCACTTGTTCATTGCTATGTGATATTATATTACCTTTGATATTGCTGCATTACCAGCTCTTTTGTCTGCTAAGATCATCATATACAGTTTCATGTGCCGCCAGTCACATGTTCACAAGCTCGGTCAAACAGGTGCTGCCACCAGGGGTTCCCCAGGGTCTAGAGCACAATTTGACCTTTCTTATTTACTTGCCATTAAACATGATGTAACTCACTGACTACTGTTTATCAAATGAATTTTTCATAAATGTTAGCGCAGTATGTCTTGCATCACTGACCCTTTAAATATTGAATGCACAAAAGTGAAAAGGAATATATCACTGAACTGGAGCAAAGCCAAGTGTCATAAGAAACATCTAGTAATCTGGATGTAACACTCAACCAAAGCCTTTTAGATGTACTGAATTAAATAAAGATACAATGTTCAGCCCCATTTAAATACAACATGGAGGGCTACTTTTCTGCACAACTGTTTGCTGGAAATCAAAGTTACATGTTGAAACCCCTGAGAATCTCTGTGTTTCCAAACACAATGGGTCCTTTCTTTATCTGAAAAGAGCTGCGACTCTAACAATGCAGCTCAGCTTAAGTCTGCTAACTGTAAACAATGGCTCTAAAAGGTGGCCTTGACGAATGTAAAGCGAGAAGGTGGAGGTGATTATTGTGCCTGAATGTGAACACAAGGACTGGGAGTGATGGATAAACTCCAGGCCCTCCCTTTTTCCTCACCACCCACACCTCTGTCAGAGTGGGAAGTTTATAGAAATCACCTTGCCATAAGGTCAGCATTTAGAAGAACATCTCCACTGGTGCGGTGCGAGGAACCTTTCTTTTTAAGTCACTCATTCTCCAAAAAGAGTCAATATATGAATGTTGTCATCTCTCACTTGGAATAGCGTGAATACAAATATGCCATCATGCACGATACGTTTGATTAAACAATCACTATTTGCACTGACTGGATCCACCAACATCACGGGCTCATGCCTGTACAGTATCAAAGTCTTGCGCCATTACTCAGCGGTCTACAGACAGAAAAGCCAGGCGAACCCAGTGGAGGAAGTCGCATTTCCTCAAGCACATCAAGCAGTTTCTGACTCTTGCATGGCAGACAACCGTATATATCTTTCACAGTCCAGCACCAGATAACATCAAGTCCTTTCTGAAAAGATGCAGAGCTACATGACTTGTATTAGCTCCCTAAGAACTTTTCTTATATAGATATATATATGTGGGTGTGTGTGTGTGTGTGTGTGTGTGTGTGTGTGTGTGTGTGTGTAGGTGTGTGTGCGCGTGTGTGTGCGTGTGTGCGTGTTGGCTTTATCCACTCAAAAAACAAGCTCCCCACAGCCGTACTGCTAGGAACAAACACAAACTCACCAACCCACTGAATGGAAGGAGCTGTTATCAAAACTCTTTCATCTGATACAATACTTTGCGAAAATCTGCAATGCACACACACCACTACTGAACAAGCCTGTTAGATTCTATCACACACTGAAGATACTTTTTACAACTCTCATATTCTGTCAAGCTATGTTTTAGATCTAAATCTATAGTCTGCTGCTTTTGCTGTGTGCCAGTGACGGTCAAAGGCACTTTGCAGTACAGTTTTGTGGGGTTTTGCATTGCAAGCAAACTGTGTTGAATGAGAAGAGATAACACACCATACATTGCATTTAAATTCCATTCATCTCAAAGTTTTCCACTAATTAATAGGCCAAAACCACATATGTGGACAGTTGTTCTTCATGCATGTTACTCTCCTTGCATGCCTGTTTGTAATGGCTCCTTTGGATCTCTCAGTTGGCAGGAGAACAGTCATAACAACAACAACAACAATGCCAGTACATCTGTGCCACTTTGCTTGTTGCTTAGGAGTCAGTACTCACTGCTTTGGACGTTAACAGTGCCAGTGGAGTTGTCCTTTCCCAGTGGGTTCTCCACCACACATGTGTAATTCCCAGAATCCTCCAGTTTTGCTCTGTTGATCTGGACTCTGGAGTTTTTCCTGTGGGTGACAACACTCACATAGCTGAGTCAGGGGAATCAGGGCAGGGAGGAGATAGCATGTAAAGGCAACAAGTGGAAACATTGGAAGGGGGGTTGGTGCATGACAGGGCATGGCACCAGCTCTGCTATAATAAGGATGCATGATTACTTGCTCTGGGGAGTGGGATGGCTTCTTTTAATAAGAAATTGTGGAATGGTATATTGTTTAGCAGCTCTATTTCATGTCAATATTGTTATTTCAGGTCCCCTTAAGCTTTAACCTTTGCTCAACAGTAGCCACTGTGGCCACAATGAGTAATTACAGGATAAGGACACAGAAAAGTTTTTCTTCTTTTCTTCCTTTAGGTATTTATTTTCTAATATTGTTTTGAGTCAATAAAATATAGCATAATTAGAAAATACAGGCCATTAGGTATCTTTGATGATAATTTACATCAAGGCCATAAAGCATTTTTCCCCACAGGAATGCTGTCATGAAAGAGGCGTTTGTAAAGCTTTCCACAGGACAACTTGAACCACAGAGCCAGTTTTAACTCTCTGTGTTATACACGTTTGAAGTGTTCAAAAGCTAATTTATGTGTGATATCCAAAAAATAAAGTCTAAGGCAACAAAGCACTGGCTGCACAGCATGCGAAAGAAAACCAGAAAGAACGAATATCATTTGTAGGGCTGTTTTTTAGATAAATAAACAAATAAATATATAAGGGGCACTATCTTACAGTCTTGTGTTGCTAATAATAATATATTCTTTGAACAGGGCCAAAACAGGAAACAGCAATTTTATATGTAGCTCACTCTGTTTTATCTGGTTTATCTGGTTTAGCTGAGAACAAGTCAGCAACATCACCCGTTATATTCAGCTTTACATAAAACATTAGTCCCTGATTGCACTCCCTTAAGCATGCTTGACTAGGGCTAACAGTTCTGCAGTTTAGCAGTTCTGCCATATTGAATGCTTACGTGTGTCATGTATTGCTTTGAAATGCAACTTTTTATTTGATTGAGAAAGTTAAATAAAAGGAGGGATCTGGATCACTGAGCCATTACAGTGCACTCCAATGAAGGAATAAGTCTTTATAATCCTAAATACTATAAAGAGAAAGAGGAGAAAAAGTGCATCAACCCTGTCTGCTGATAATAACTTCACCCTTGGAGAACCTAAAGCACATTGCTTTTTTATCTTGCACTGTTCTGTTAGGTTTACAGAACACAGGTGATTTGTACTCACTTGCCGCTCTTTATTTTGACTTTTTTGCTTCTCTTCAGCTCGTTGCCATCTTTGAACCATCTGTAGGTAGGGAGAGGGTTTCCTGTGGCCTCACACTTAACTGTGAGCCTGCTTCCCTCGTCCACTATCATTGGAATCTTCATCGGTTTTAACTTTGGAGCCGCAGCTAAAATGAGAGAAAGAGGGGGAAAAAACTCAATATTAATATATAGACACACATTTGACTATGGTTTGGTTTGTGTGTAAATGTGTGTTTTAGGAGAAGACAAAGAGACTGCAACAGAGCCAGTGATTGTCTCTATGGACTGAGCCTCTCTCATGTAACCTCCTGATGTTGTCACCAGAGACATGATCAGCTTTAGCTCAGACTAATAAACAGGCTGATTTTCACTCTGGCATTGCTGCTATAAAAACACCTGAAGCAATATTTAGCAAACATCCATTGGCTGATGAAGAAAATCTGCAACCACTAACTCATGCGCAATTAAAGCCAATCTGTACATAAGAAAAGCCAATAACATTATGATTGCATAACAACTAGTCTGTTGCGATGATGGGAACAACAATAAAAGGGATTTAATTATAACTCTTTTGTTTGTTACACTACTTTGCAAAAGCACAAAAGCCTTGTTTTGCTCAGAAATGTTAAACTTCATGTTCTTTTCTTTCTCTGTATGCTCATATCCATCCTCAATGCCTCGGTAGTACACTCTGTAATTTCTTAAGATTTTTTTTTCTTTTTTTCTCAGAAGAGAAAAGGGTTTTAATTGAAATATGAAAATGATCTGCATCCAAGCACACACAAAACATATAACACACACACTCACACAACACTTGCCAGCTGACAGCTGCACACATGTTTAGGAGAAAACTCATCCAGGGCGGACCAAGAGAAAGAGGTGAACAAGGGTCAGCCAGGGGCTGGCCAAGAGGCCCCCAACCCCAAACACACACACACACACACACACACACACACACACACACACACTTTCCTGCTCCATGTGTAACATTTAAAATTTCATGCATATGCTGAGTTGACTGGTCCTACAAATTACAGCTATTTGTGGTGCATCAAAGGATGACAGCTGAATGAAGACAAACAAAGCATGACAAGCAAAATGAAGTACACATAGGTAATGACTTCAATTAAACACTGAAATAGCAGTGCACCAAAATTATCCCTTGTTGTCCTCTTTTTTGAGAGACTGTCCCACTTCACTGACCTGGTTGAGCGACATGTCTGCGCAGAAAGAAAAACTCTAATGATGCTGCAGTTTTTATTTTCTCTGTGTGTTTAAGTGGACAGCTGGTGACAGTGATGGATTTTTTAGGCACATTTTACAAACATATACCTTAAGTATTGTTAAACAATAACCATCACAAGTTTGTGCACTGCTTTTTAAGCCATTGTTCCTTGTCAGTTCTGCAGAGGTCACTGTTGTTTATTACTGATCCTACCTCAATTTACTGTATTAATCACAAGTACCGAAATGCAAGCACTTTCCTGTGCTATGTAAGCCTAGCAGATGTCACATTTAGGAGGTCTATTTTAGCCAAGCTTGTCAGTATGTCCTACAACTGACAGCATATCCTCCACTCTACATCCTGACACAAACCTGTGCTTGACCTCCCCGGGCCACTTGGCACTAATTCTCCTGACAGGAGCCAGAGGTCAGTGCTCACAGTCCCAGCTATGGATCTCTCTGGTTCCACACAATGATACGATGTAGACAAATCATCCATTCTTCATCTGTTCTTATGAATAAAATTTTGCTAAGAACTCATTTGGCTTGATTTGGCCAGGATTCTCTGAGCATCCATCCATCCATCCATCTGCAGCTTATCCCAGCTAACACTGTGTGAAAGGGTACATCCTTTACCTCAAATAATTTACCAGCAACTTTACTGACATTTTTTGCCAACTGAAGTAATGATCATAACTGCTTGAAGTTGATCAATCTAAGCCTCAGTAACTGGTTTTAAAAACACAAAAGCATGTAAAAAAAAAAAAAAGAGATTATTCCACAGTAGTGAATACTATATATTTAGAAAGTTGTGTGTGTGATGTACACACTGCTTTTCTCTGGCATCAGAGATAGCAAAATGTCAATGTTCAAAATAGATCCCAACCAACAAAGATCAATGGAAAAGCGAGTATTTTTAGCTAAATAGCAGCCATTTGATACTAAAATTACTCCAGACAAACAGGGAACTTTTATCTGTGAACAACATCCTGTTGGAAAATGTGAGTGATGATGTTCATGGCATTCAGAAAATAAAGACAAAGACTCCTACACAGCGAGAGAGTCACAGATGTGCCACTGTAAGGTGGCACGTACTAACTTTAATGAGCTTACAGTCTCAATATGGATTTTTGCGCTGCAACTGCTTGACACATTCAGTTCAGTTCAGTTCAGTTTTATCCAATTCAGTTCAGTTATATTCATATAACACCATCTCACAACCACAGTCATCTCAGGGCACTTAACATTGTAAGGTAAAGACCTTACAATATTATAGAGAAAACCCAAAGATCCCCTTTGAGAAAGCACTACAGTGGTTTGGGACAGTAAAACCTCATTTATGCAGCAAGACATAAATGTGGTTTTGCAGAGTCATAACATTATATGGGCTGCACATATTGTATATTACCATTTAAAATCAACTCTGCAAGTGGCGTTGGTTTATCGACAGCCTGCAGCAAGACTATATACTGACTCCTGATGCTCCAGATGTACTTCATTAAGCATTTATTTATTAAATCTAATATACTATGCAGGACTGGAAACTAAATGGAGATAAGACTTCACAGTGTTCTGTAGTCTCTCCTGGTACTTTTCACATTGGGGAGCTAATGGAAAGCTACCAATACTAAATCAGTTGTACTGTAACTGCATGGCACATTGGTGAATACAGTCAAACGTTCACGTGTCATGTTTGGTAAGCAGCTTCCTCAGACACTCAAGGACTTTTATTTCAATCTAATTGGGAAATTATTCTCCACTTCTCTATCCAGTGACTTACAAAGCATATAGAATTTACATGAGTCCATGGTCCCAATTCTACATAAATGAAAATACTGTGCATGATTTCCATACACACTCAACTTTGCCAGACCTAGTACTTTGCCTGGGGACAGCCTTGTCAGTCATAGTCAGGAGCAGGAATGAGGCTGAACCATATAGAAGAATGTTTAGTACTTTGCCTGGACACAGGTCTGTCCTTGCCAAGCAAATTAAACAAGCTTTGTCCTTGACTGGAAAACTTACAGAAAAACAGAGCTGCACTTTTCATCAAACAATAAGCCAGATGTGTGAGAGGGAGTGCTCCAACATACAGTGCTAATGAAGACACATGAATCTGTCACTACAACTTTGATATGCATTTAATGGTAACATTAAACCATGTATATATTAACACAAAGAATGCCTTTAAAATCTGTATACTTTGTCGGTAATATAGTTGCTCATTTCTGCAATGACACATGGAAAAAGCACTATTCAGTCGGTAGTTTGATGGCCATTACTTTAGTACACAGCCAGTACAATAAAGCCTAACATACTTTTCAGAGAGCATGTTCATTTTACCATGTGCAATTAATGTTTTCCAACAAGACAATAAAGACTCACTATCCTTGAAAATAAAATAATTTCTTGGAGACAAACGGTTGTCTCATTTTCCATTACGCCAGTGGAAAAAGTGTCAGGCAGTAATGATAAACCCTTGCCTCAACAACAGCCTGATTTTCTCTATTTGAAGCACAGGGGCAGCTGCAGATATGGACTATAAAAACCCAATTTGAGAATAGAAGCCTATCCGGTGTGTCAACAGCTCATGTCTTGGGTAACAGTTGGAAACCTCCGTCCACAGAGTTGTTCAGAAACAAAGTTACTTGATGAATTAACAATACCCTGCTCGTATTATTGAGTTAACAATTCTGTTTTACTTCCAGGAGCTTAGAAAAGGAATCTGAGGCATGCCTTTGTGTTTTCCTTTCTAGACAAAGTATCCCTGATTACTCCGGTGTTATGTCACTTCACTGCACGTTGTCAAAAGACAAATTACATGGTGAGACAGCCAGAGAAATGGGTTTTGCATGTGGGAATGGTCTTCAGGCACTGCACACTAGTCACTGTAACTCAACATCTGTTCAAAGAGATCATTTCAGCAGCCTCCCAGCACAACTAGTGCAACTTCACCAAATAATTATCTGGGACATTGTTTATATGTGACCTTTCTCTTACCAACACTGCATGTCAGATTTTAATTTTGACTACTGTTCTGAATAATGAAAGTTTGACAGAAATGATAATGGCTGCAATTCAAAACTCTTTTAAGTGAATGAATCCTGGGTTTAATAACTTCTCACGTCTAGTAATTTTCCTATGAATCCAACATTGGCACTTATATGGTAAATATAGTAGTCGGTCAGTCGTCATCGAGTCTCCAAAGCAGGGTAAAAAAAATAGACTAAATATTGTTAATGCAATTGTGAATACAAAGGTCTTATTTAACTCCATCTGTATTTTATCGCACTGGCTTACTTAGGACCAAAAGATGCTGCACCATTTAGATTTACTTACAATCAGCAGGACTGGCTTCTATTTACAGTTTGGTGAACATACCAAAGCCAACATTTTACCTGTCCATGTTTCACAGTGTTTCTCTCCACACCTGCCAGAGCAGTGATTGCAATACTATGTTTGTTTCAGAGTCTGAGTACTCTAGAATTAAATGCAAACTGTTTGCATCATTAGAATATATGTGTACATTTTTGGTAACAGATTGACTACTTAACATCTTTGCTCATAAAAGCCAGTCTTCTTCTACCATGTCAGTATTGCAGTCCAGAATCATGTCTTGATAACAGTTCAGTTCTTGAATGGAAGGCAACTTTAATTACCTACCTAAGATACGTCTTCAGTAACCTACAAGTTTGCAGTGATGCTTTATTGATGTATAACTGGTATTTTGTTGGGGGTTTTTTTTTTTGCACCGCTGTGGTGTTATACATTACTATTCTTTAGCTAGTGGTAAATGAATAGTAGTAATTTATTTATTATTAATCGCAAAAATGATTCCCCTCTAAACTAGTATCATATAAGCTACTTTCAACTGCCCCCTTATTCACACAGGGTCGCTCCAGCGAGTAGCCCTGATGCAACCACAAAGGCATTAGTGTCTTCTCCTGGGATCAAGCCGGGATCTTCCGCTTGTCAAGTGAATATGCATGCTACACTATTAGCATACATATTCAAAAAACTAAACAGAATATTGATTCCATGTTCTGTCCTTACTCTATTTATGTTCAGGAAGTTTCCGTTGTATTTAAGATACAGTAGTTACTCTTATACTGAATGCCTCAATTGTGCTACAAAAAGCGACATGCAAATGCTGTATACAAATCAGAATTTCCTTGCTATTTCCCAGTAGCTGCCACCTGATAACTAATATTAGGATAACTAATTTCAATAAAACATTTGTTTGTTCCGCTAACTAGTATTTTTATAGTAATAGGGGATGAATGTGAAAGGGATGTGAACACTGCTGATAACATTAAGACATGGCCCCATGAAGCTTTCAGCTACTTCCAGCCCTTCATTTGTCGCTTTAAACCCTGGCTGGGTGTTTTTGGCTCTTGAGTCCCTGTCTATAGCTGCGCCTGAAAGGGTGAGGAAATAAAAAAGCAAAAAGGTTTGGGGGTAACTGAAGAAAGCTGAACAGCAAAAAAGCAAGCAAGAAAGAAAAGCTTCCCGTGTGTTGGTAGATCAAACGAGGGCAACAGCTGGAAAGAGCAAGAAAGGATTCCAGCATGATACCCATGCTACTCTGTTTCTGGTAGATGTGTAATACCCTTTCAAATGGCCGTAGGGATTTGACTATGGCCATTACTACATCTGCTGTTCTCCTAACCCCAGCTACTGCCGTTGGTGAATAAACTTTGCGTTACCACATTAAGCAAAAAAGCAATATATAGACAGAAAGGGACAGAGAAGATAGGATGTAGAAGTCTAATATTATGGGAAGGTGATTCTGATTTCCCACAAACTTAAACTTTATCATAAGTTATTTTTAGGCATTTTCTTTGAGATCACCCTTCCAAGAGACTTTGGCACAGTGGCAGTGAACCTAACACAAACACAGACACAGTTATTGCATATTTATTGTGTTCTATCATTTATAATCTATATTGTTTTACTTATACTAAGCCAACTGAATGAAGAGTAAAGTAGTATTAGCTGCTTTTTCTCAAAACTTTTCCTGTTTCCGGTAGCTGGTCGTACCAGCACATTAAAAAAACATATTTTGTAAGACATGTTGAAGAAGCAAGATCATACCTGAAATGGGAGCTGAGGCTGTCTGAGCTTTCACCATTAACTCCTTTGACTACTGTTTCCCATAAATTTGAATACTTCAACTAAACTCTGGAATTCTTAATTATAAAGGTGTGGTAAGTGTTAACAAATGATAAAAAAAAGCATCTGGCACAAAATGAAGGAACCAGCTCTTCACTTCCATAACTAATTATTAAAACCCTCACTATGCACGCAAGCCAAACAGAAAGGAGCATGCCGTGTTTTGTCTTGATATTAGAAGGAGGAGGAAGTTCATGAAAAATAAAATATTTTTCCACAGTTTTCCCCTCTGTCTGGTGTCTTTACTTGCCAACAAGGACCAACATTTTAGCAGAAATGTCTTTGTTGGGACCTGTAGAAGTTCTCCCTTTCCCACCCTAGACCTGCTTAATTAGAAAACTTGTGCAACTTTCTCCAAAGAGTGTCAACTTACAGTCACAATATACATAGCTCTCAAAATGAGAGATGTGAAAGGAAGTCATCATGTAACACTGTAGCAGGAATATTCCCTAAAATCAACACTCTGAAATATTTTCTGGTCCAATTGTGGAAAACATTACCAGAAAAGTAATTACAGCTGACAAGTACCTGCTTTGAGATAATATACTTAAAATAAAATGCAAAATTTTATTTTCAGGGAAGCTGAGGAACGAGATAATGTTGTCTTTTTTTTTTTCTGTAATGTCTGCGATTGATGATGGACAGTTACACTAAGACCAAGCATTATCCAGCAATATGCAACCATATTCCATTGATTGTATAAGCAGCCGATAGGTCATCTATAACTCAGTCTGAGCATTTTCCACAACGTTACAAGTGTGCTGCAAGTTAGCAAGCTAGAACATCTGTATATTGTATTCTATTTTGAACTAAACAAAGACATGAATTAATTAATACAGTTCTGATAATAATATTGTTATTAAATGCTGTCAAAATTTCATAAAGAATCAGCTCAAACTGAGGCAGTAAACAGAAGATTATTCTCTACAAGTACAACAGAAAGGAACGTTCTTTTCATTTTGGAGCCAAAGCTCATAAAACACACCTGATATTGTGCTTGTACCTTCAGTACGCATATAGTAATCATCACCCATGAGCATGTTTTCATGTTGACCTACTTTGAAAGCTCAGTTTTAAAACAGGTGAGCACATAGCGTCACACAGGTTACCCATTTACCCAATTTTGTGATAAATGAATCAAATTTTCACCAAGAAAATGATGATTCAAAATCAAACGACCATGCTCTGGGGGATACATATAAAACTCACATGACGCATGTATCAGCAGATGACAGCTGCAAAAATACATTTACAGTAACATTAAATGCTTAGTGCAAAATCCCACAATAGGCAAACACAGTTTATTTCCATTCATTTGGTGACAAGCAGAGAAAATAAACCAGAATATACACATTACATGCAGCTGTGTTCTCTGTGTTTGGCAGTTGTGCTGCAGATTCACACACACCAAAAAAAATAATCTGGAAGTACTCTGAGTCCAGTTTCGTTTGGGGAGTTGTTTACCTGACATGTTTATAGATCATAATCACACTTGGAATGACGACTAGTAAGTATTTATATGATCAGATCTGTATGTGCAATAGAACAATTATATAAACTAGATATGCCAAAAATAGCTACAATAACATATTTAGGATGAAGAGAGCGCAATTTAAAGAACTAAAAGCCGTAAATATATATTTTTTTTGAAAATCATAATACTAGTCTTGATGGTTATCTGTTGGAAGTTGACAGAACTGACATCAGTGGCATCAAAATGACTATAAAGATGAAGATACTCAGCCTAAGACAGAGTATCTGATCAAACTGAAGATGACACATAGTAGCTACAGTAATAAACAAAGTATTGTTCTTAGGTACCACTAAAACAGGGACTGTGCCTTCCCATGACCTGAGGTCAATCTACAGTGACATGCTGCAGCTTGTAGGATCCTCTACTGAGCAAGCACGTCGCTACCTTAGTGACTCTGAAAGACAAACAGCTCCCACTTTATTCTAATATCAAAAGCGGCTCCTAGCGAAAATACATACTTTCATGCTGGATGACTCACCACAGGCTAAAATTATGATGAGCACTGAAAACACGGTTAAACCCTCAAATTATTAACCCTGTTAAAGACTGTGTAATCAAACATGATTTACTACACACACCACTTTTAAAATAAAACACGTTTTCCACATCTGTGATATGTGAACAGAACTGTGAACTAACAAAAACCTTTAAAGCATGTTATAGTCAGTCACTAGTTTTCAGAGAGCTTCTAATAAAACTACACTTTGGCTGTGTGAGGTGCAGGACTTATTTGAAAAGTTATTCTATACACAAGTCCTTTCATTTGACTTCCATATAATCCTAAAATGCTGCCAAAACCAGATGTTTCTCTTTCAAGCTGACCACCTGAGAAGACCTGTCCATGTGACAAACTAGCAGCAAGCTTTGACAAGCCAAGAGAACACTTACTTTCCCATACTTTTGTAATAAAGCAGCAGAACACAAACTTAATCTCACTGGTTTTTGTTCTCCAAATCTTTCTCTCTGTCACTCTCACACTCTCTCAAACACACAACAAAACACATGTTACACAGAAGTCATCTGTCATTTAATTTTACCTTTAGTGGGATCGCCGTCTTTCTCCTTTTGTCCTTTCTTACCCCCCTTCTTTCTCCCTTTCTTATCTTTCCTCTTTCCATTCTCTGTCATGCTGTCAGATGAAAGTAAATCCTCAGGAAAAAAAAAACAGGTAGTCCTTTTGGGAACGTGTGGCAAATGGGCACCACCAGACTCTGAGCCTGTTAGAGCGTCTCTCCTCCTATATAAACTGGCTCCAATCAAGTACAGCAAGAACCACCACCTACTCACCGCAGGCTAGAAGTAGCAAGGGGGGGGGGG
>VUQS01074387.1:2680-29381 GCA_015108495.1 Heterochromis multidens | reverse complement strand
AAAGAGCAGGAGGCAAAAAAACTGTAGAAGGAGGGAGGGAAGAAAGAAGGGGGGGGGGCAAAGAAGGCATTTCCCATTGCTTTAAGGCAATCAACTGTTGTCTTACTGGATCTATCAGATAAGCAGAGGCTCTTCCAGGCCCAGCAGCCAAAACTGAGGACAGAGTGACAGACCCAGGGAGTACATGTGAAAATCTGAAGTCGGCCCATTCAAGCTCCATGGCTCTGCTTCCAACTCTCTTTCTCCTATCCTAGCAGCATCTTCTCCTTTGTAATGAAGTGTGCAAAAAGTGAAGTGAGACAAGTTAAGCTGTCCCCTTTGCACTGCTGACCTCAGCCAGATAATTCAGGCAGAGACTTGCCCTTGCCAGGTTGATGTTGGGGGTCCCAAAACACTTTACATCTGGTTCACATTTGCTGAGAACAGATTCAGCGGATGCGTGTAAGAGAGCAGTGTGTGAGGTGCCAAATGTCAGATCCCAATCGGTGACAGACTGCTTCTTGCAGAACTACACAAAATCGACTCTGCCGGTCTGCTCCCCTTCCTCTCCTCTCTTGTCTGTTAGTACCTCTTTCAGTATTACAGGCAAGTTTGAACATGTCTGCGGTTGTTTCTCTGTCTTTCACTGTCGCTGTTAGCCAGGTGTCATCAATGTCCATGCAGCAATAAGGATTTAGAACACAAGCTTTACAGTAAAAGTAAGTAAAAGTTTATTTATACAGCGCCTTTCAAGATATATATCCCAAAGTGCTTCACCACAAAAAGACTAGATAATAAAAATAAATTGCATGATATTTCTTTATCTCTGAGACACAATAAGTTGAAAGCCAGTAGGGCTCCATGTGTGGCTTCTGTGAAGTGGCATAAACAAATCTCAAAGAGGCAATCACCTCCCTGCCTGACTCTAATATAAAAAGGATATTTTACCAGAAACATATATTTGTGTGAAACAATACTTAATGCAAACATAGCTACAACATCAGTTAATCTGTTATCTTTATTTGACATAGCCCAAACTGTGACTACATAATCATCACAGCCTAATTTTAAAGCCGCTTTATCAGAGCAAGGTTTTCCTAATTTCATGCTGACTGATCTCCACTGTCCTGCTAAATGGCAAAAAAAAACCCAAAAACAATAAAAACAGAAGAATGTGCCATCGAAACAAGAGCACTGTGACTCAACGAATCTTGTGTTAAAGAAAATCTGTAGATGAGTCACGTGAGACCATCCCGGGGTTTGTCTCAGTCAAGCCCTCAGAGGATTCTTGACGTTGCTTGGGAGTAGGCGGTGGCAGCAGGGATCAAAAGGGGCAGCAGAAGGCTCGTGTCTTAACAGGTCACCACACTCAATGGCATAAGCTGTGGGCAAGAAACCTGGAGAGGTCGAGTCAAGGCCAGTGTTTCATATGCCAACGAGGTTCAATGTAGTAATTTTCCTAGTTCAAAAATAAATGGCTCTTTCTACTTTCCTCTCCCCTCAACACTTGTTCTCAGTGATATAACGAGTCAGCAGTTGAAACTGTGGACTGGCAAGGGGCTGCAGTATGACAGAAAACTGCCCCTGCCACCTTATCACCCTATCTCCCCCCAATCTCAAAACGCACTTCCTCCAACTCTATTCGACAAGATGAGACTCGCTCCAAGGCCTGCTTGACTGTGGGTGGGATTGCGATTTATGTATCCGTCATGTACATGAGTATTCATGACGTCAGGACAAAAGAAATGTGTCTTTTAGGATGATGTGATACAGATTTGGAAGAAGATTAGCCTCTCAGGACATCTCTCATCTTGTTCTTCTAAGATCCCACAAATGTCTTCAAACGGAGCTACACAAGATGCAAATTAGACAGGCTGACATCACTTATGAGGGTGTACTGTACATAGCTATAGGGGCCTTTGTATCATGTTGATCTTCATCAATATTTACTATTTTTTTGTGTCAACATTTCTTTTAACACATACTAAAATCTGCAGTATAAAAAGTGTGGATGCAAAGACATGAGTTTTATAATCGCTGCTTGTGTCCCATTGGGACAGTTACATAAAATATGCAAAAACTGCATGAACATACACATGAAAGGGGGGCGAAAGGGACATGTAGTAGACTACACACTGTGAGAAAATTAGGTTGCATTTTTTAATTCACAACCTAAGCTCTGAAAAAGGTCTAGCTTTTCTATATGACCTTGTGGAGTACAACGGGAGTCTGAAATGAACTCACATTTTTCTCACCCGAACTCAAATATGCGCATCTCTTCTTTTTTCCTACACTACTCAAAAGCACGTGCTGTTTTTCAGCAGATGTGGGCTGTCCTTTAATCAGGGTCTGTAGGTGGAGAGGCGCAATGAGCCAGTGTGGGAGTAGTAAAACCTTAAGAACTTGTGCAACAAAAAAAAGAGGAGCCAACCCCTAAAAATTCATACATAGATCCTCTATAGATGTATGCCCTGCCCATAAATACTTTATAGATCCCATCTCTGGTTGCCTCCTAACTCCTCCTTGATTCTCCATGTAAAGGGGAGACTGCTTTCCTGCATGATAGAGCTGAGTGGCAAACCTCCTAACAACAGCATACCTGCACATCATCACACTGATACTCCTCAAAAGCCCTTTCATTGGCACAAGAGTTTATCTCTTCAGACATCATGTCTTTAAACAGCCATTAGGTTATGCTGTTTACATCTGTCTGTTTTTTTTTTTTGCCAACAAAGTGTATGTTTAGGACTTAAAGTAAGGTAAAGTGCCTGCTTTTAACAAACATCTATACTTTTGATTGACAGAGGTGAGGCAAGGGCAGTGGGGGGAAGAAAGAGGACAAATCCTTCTACAAGAAGCCAAAGCAAACAGTAAAAAGAACTACAATAAATAGAAAGTATGGAGAAAACAGAGTAGGAATGAAGGAAGACAAGGGGAGGACATAAGGTTAAAAAAAAAAAGCATGAAAGAGGGATTTGTGAGTGAAACTAACGTCCTTTCCAACAGCTGACAGAAAACAGCCCCACCTGCTGCATTCACCTTTTTAACAAGGCATCTGCTTCCTCAGCTGACCATGCACTGCTGTGTGCTGCTGGAATAAAACGCGCAGGCTGCCTGATTCCCGAAATAAGGTAGTAACCAAAGAGATTGCAGCAAACCCAGATTTGTCTGCATAGATGTAACGTGGTAGATCTAACAACTACTGTTTGCTTATATGTATGTACGGTAGATGCCTGTGTAAGTGTACAATGTGTGACCAGCAAAAAATGAGAAGGGTCGAGGCACTGAAGATTTATGTCACCTTGTGAGCTGCTGAAGCCCCTTTAAGTGGAGACTTGACACAAATCACTGTCAGTGACATCTGGAGACCTGAGAAAGGGGCTATTTTCTCAAGGTCAGCTGTGCCAAGGTCAACGGAGATTCCAAATCTGAGTGTTACTAATGAGTGTGCTCAGCAACAGCTGGGATCAGGATCACAGAAAGAGGCCAGAAATCACTTCTGCTGCCTCATTTACAACACAGCAAATGGTTGAATGCATTCAAATCAAGCGTGTTTGTTTGGTATGTACAGGGAGCTGCTAGAAACCAAAGGGAAGCAACAAGAAAGAATATAAGTGTTAAAACAAGGAAGTGATCCTGTGTGGATTCAGCTCTTTGACGTTTCCGCAGCACATAGCTGTCACCATGGTAACCACAGTCTTAAAGGTAGCAACTAGAGTATGTGAGAGCAATGTGGAGGGGCGGAGTGAGGATGAGAGACAGGGAGAGAGAAACCAGAAAGGATGCTAGTGAGAAAGTAGCAGATAATGTGTGAGAAATGCAATGGAAGGAGGAGTGAGAGAGGCTGAATTGAAAGACAGGTAAGACCGGGGGGAGCAAAAAAGAAAGATGGCGCAAAACCGTGAAACAAAGAAAGGCAGAGAGAGGTATCTTCTGAGCAGTTGCAGCCTGGCCAGTGTATCGCTCCATAAAAGAGATGTCCATGAGTAAGCCTGTGCCAAGCCTGCTGGGAAACACTGCAGTAGCATCTCAGAGAGGGAGAGATGACAAACATCAGCACTGAGCATGCTCCACTCTCAAGGCCACTGAGAAAATTAGATTTCAGCTCTTTAGCCTCCCAGTTTGTTCAGTTCCTCAGCTCTATACCAGTTTCCATCTGCCACTATAGCTTGCTCTGACAGACACGTGACATCACCAATGCCTCTCTCAGCTTCAGATGTGACTCCACAGTGCATAAAATGTGACTGATGTGTCTGATAACTGATTGGTTTAAATGGTAAGAGGCATCTTTCCCACTTATGGCCATACTGACTCATATTGTGACAGGTTTGATTGCGGCTGAGAGGAACAAGAGATGAGCATAGCAACTCACCAGCCAGTAGAGCATGATACTGCAATAACAGTCCAACCCTGCCGCCAGATTTGATCTCTGTGCCTCCCAACTCTGACTGTCTTCCTAATCTGGACAGCTGCCAGAACGGAAGAGTGAATGGCACCCATACATTATCATCAGACCTACAATTAAGCTGATTTTGATTTATCTTACTTTTTGCTCTTAATGATTGTCCTGGAGGCAGACAAACACCTACTCACACAGAAGTAATATTGTGTGTGCTTTTCCTTTGTTTCATGACTGAAAACCGATTCCTTTCTTTGGCCTTGCTCATGGTAATGTGATGAAGTGTGGGGTTATGTGTGCTTGAGCGAGAGAGACAAAGTTTGTGTGTGCACTGAATGTGTTGCATGTGTGTGCAGGAAACTGTACAGAAGGCTGTAGAGGATGTCAATTGCCTCTTGACCTCCAGTGGGGCTAAACTGGCAAACTCTGTAAAACAATTTTCTGCTCTCTGATGATGAAAATGAATATCAAAGTCGATATACTACTTGTTCACTTTCTACATCCTTTCAGTTGGATAATAATAGCTCATTGCCATGATTAAAATAGAACAAATATCTTTAATGACAGATGCTGTCTGAGTAGCTGAGTATGACTTTGATCCTCTTAAACAAAAATCCGCTCTATCTTCTTAAGGTTGTCTGATTGAATCTCTCTGTCTCTCGTCCTCTCGTATTCTTCCTCCATTTGAACATATTTATTTTCTGAGTCTCTCTGTCTGTCTCTCTCTCTGCCTGTCTCCCTCCCTTCTGCCAAAGGAGAGATAAAGAGGTTTGTGTGACTGTGAGCAGATTGACTTGAAGATAGACGCTGGAAGCAGATCTTTTCCACCTCCTCATTCTGCTCTATCTCTCCTGCTCTCACCCAGATGAATAGACAAACAGTCTCCCACATGCTCTCACAGTTTATCAAACACACACCCACATAGAACGAGGTCTTCACGCAAACACATATGTGTGCTCTCACCAGAGGGAACAACACACACTCAATCTAAGTGTCCTCAGGCTGACAAAGTATACACTGTCACACTCAAATACAAACAGACCCCCTCAAACACGCTCATACACATACGCATACAAACACACAGGTGCATCCCCATGTAAATAAAAGATGCACGTGGGTCATTGATGCATTTGAAACTGACCTTTTTCTACTTGTAGTGTAGTAAATACAAACCACTTGCATGTACTTTACTTTAGAAAACTGACTTTAAAGTCACCACATCTGAATCACAGGATAGTGAGTTTTTTCCATTGCGCAAATTTTCATTAACTGCCTAAATGTTTTTGTTTGTTTTTTGCACCTTACATGTCATTATTATATATAGTGAGCCACTAATACTAAAACAATTTGTTTCTATAACCATACAATAATAACACTGATTCCCCAAACTTACGTCTTTTAGAGCAAAACCCAACACTGCCAAAGTATATAAACATTTAAATTGCAGATTCAAATAAATCACTGGTAAATATCTCTCCACTTTTTTAAGTGAATCCATCAATTAAGTTTTCATACATGGTTTAAACTACAGAAATGTATATGCACACATGAGAAAACACGAGAAGGTTGTTCTCTTATCACCAACCCCCCCACCCCCCACCTTTCAAAAACATACGCTCATCCGTTCTCTGCTTTGCATTCTTCACATCAAATCAAATTCCTTTTGCGCTCTGCACTTGTCCTTTATCTCCAGAATGTGCTTTTAGAGAAGCACAAACATGTCACAGTGAGGACACTGTGAAGAGTTTCACACACACTGAACCCAGCTTCTTGGTCAAATCATTTGCATTTCTGTTTTTTGCCTCTCGTGGCTGAGCTTGGGCTTATCGAGAGTCTGTCTTATCTCTTTGTTTGTTTTTCACCAATGTAGGCTTTTCCTGGAAAACAGGCCACTACGCATGTGTAAGCTTAGATCATGCTTTGGAGGCATAAGCCCAGACCAAGGTGGTCTCAAATTGAGTGAACTTGATAAGTGGGCAAGAGAGCTGGCCCAGCTGATGGTGCCAGTATGGCCTCACACTGAGCTCTGGCAAGCCAGACGTAGCTGACAGGAAGCCAAGGCTGTGGTTGGGTCATCTCAGAGCGACAAGATGACTGCAAAGGCACACAAAAAACCCTCTCTAACTCTCTACAAGCAGTTAAATCCATTGCCAAGCACACCAGCGACTGACAACCCCAGCACTAAGAAGGAGGTCAAAGCTAGCTAAAGCTCAAGCTCAAGGCAAGCCACCACCAGCTTAGTGATGGAGGTGCAGTACCAAAGCTTTAGCTTAAAATCTAATAGTTGAGTTTCAGCCAAGAGTATTTATTGTTGCTCAAAAAGCCAAGCAATAATAACAATAATATCATACTACACCATGCTTATTTGGATAAAAATGAAGTGCTAAGACACTGGAGCAGGGGTCAGGGCTTCACAGACTGCAGTGCAAAACTAGGGTCAAATGGTTTCATAGTTTTAACAGGACACGTGGAGAAGTCATTGGCTGTGTTATTTTTCAAGGTACATTTTGTGTTGTTTTGTAATGCTGGCCTGCCTACAGTGGTTTCCTGGCCCGTGGCCATTTGCACTATGATAACTGCTTGCTTCTAAGCCTAATGTCATGAAGACAACAAGGGAATGAAAAGAAACATGCCTAGACAATGTGTAGTAAAAGTACACATCCCAACAGATGTGATGGAGAAAAAGCGGAAACAGGGCTACAGGGCTCACACTGCAGGGACTTTCTGTAACACTGATCCTACTGGCTTTTACAAGTACAACAGACCTCTGTGAGGAATGCTGCGTTCTCATTTAGGGCAAAACACCCCCAGAGTTAAGGGGTATCAATATCACAAGGGAGATATTTCCTCTTTTGTCTGCATTTGCTGCAGTGAGGTGATGGTAGTGTGCTGGTCTGTGGGCCAGCTGGGACACATCTCAGTTCCCCCGTGTGCACACACACACGCACACAAACACATGCACACACTGAAGCTTGCTGTACGCTGCTCGCTATCTTTCAACAACAAGCTGAGCAGGGACCAGACGGAAAGAGGTCCTATTTGTGCAGGAAGATAAATACACTTCTGCACCCAGTCCTGTCCCCTCCAGATTAGAGCAACACAATAATGAGCAGGAGCACTGGTGGAAGGTCAGAAGAAAGCAAGGCTAAAGGACAGAGGAACAGCCAACTACAAAAACACACACTCCGGCACGCATCACACATGCAGGGGTAATCACACACAGACGTCCTGACTTTTACCTTTTAGAATTTCAGAAATTAATATTTAATAATTGCCTAAATTTGACTTTTTCTGCACATTAATTTAATTATTCAGGTGTGTTATGTCCTTTTAAATATGAATGAAACACCTTGGGGGGTGGGGGGGTTACTATCTTTTGCCATACTTCCCAAATCATTCCCCTGGAAAAGTTCCAGGATTTACAACTTGATGGCGTCACAGTTTGTAGGCCAGCTCTCAGACGGCACAAGGATTGCTTGGAGTGTGGGCGTCAAGTATCTAGTCATCTTACAGTGGGATGGTGAAGAATTAAACATCCACATATATATTGTAAATACTGAGGAATACAAGCATTGAGTTGTTGACGTGTTATTCTTCTGTGAATCAGCATTGTCATAATCTTCTATCAGCTCCTCTGTATTACGTTTAGTCGTAGACCACAGAATTAGGCAATTTATCTCCACTCTGCTAATGATGCATATTTTGACTAGTTCTGTTGAAGTAAACCTCTGTCCCAAGGTTGGAGACCCCTGTTGAGGGAAACATGATTTTATCTTGGTCCACTTCCAAACACTGCTAACAAGCCATTCCATTCTGTGTAAAGTCATTTCATGTTAAGACACACATCAATCCACACCTACAACATACCTGAGGAAACAAACCTTCTCTCAGGATATGCACTGTGTGTGTGGGGTGAACATGGCCGGACACGTCCCTTAAACACACCGGGAGGCGCCCAGCAGGAGTGCCGGCAGCCCCTCTTTTCAACACTTCGGCACGCTGCACACAAACACAGTTGCCCTTCCCATGGTCCTTTTGTTCCCTATCATTTTTTTTGTGTTTTTTTGTTGAAGTTCCTGTCATGGACACTGTCAGCTTTCTTTGGACATGCATAATTGACAGTTAAACTCTTGTTGGACAAACATTTATTTCAGTCTATTAAATTTTACACAGACCGCATGTCACTGTTCATGCTTGAATCACAGCACAAACGCAGGAAAGTTCTGAAACTAGCCATCCTACAACCAGCTGATGTAGGAAAGCATGCATATGCTTGCAGACTCAGAATTATAGGAAATGTACTTTAAAGAAATTCAGACAATTATCCAAAGGATAACAGGCACAAGCTCTGGCAAGCTACAACATCGAGCTGGGAAATTTTTTCTGAAATTGCTTGCATTCCTCATAAAACTCAGTAAGTATATTCAGATGAGGAAAGAATTCATTTTCTTTTGTGTATGTACCTTTTAGGAAGGTGGTAAAGATTGAAATTTGAGATATCCAAATTAACAAACAAATACCATAACTACTACTATTACTACTACTACTATAACCTACAAATAACTACTCTGAGAGTAAGTCACGCTTTGTAACTGGATATGTGGTGCATGTTCCAAGCAACACTCTGTTCCCAATGACTGAACAACAAATTTTATTACCGTGACATGACCTAAAAAGAAGTTCAAAACACTGTTACTTCTGTCATCAAATTGCGACTGAATAAAACATGCTTGAATCCACCAATAAAACCAGCAGACTACAAGAAACTGATGTTTGATGAGAGTGAAGCAGTAGCCTGGGGCCTATAGTAAATGAAGGCCAGAGAGAGAGAGTCTCAGTGAAAGGTTATTATCTGTACTGTTCTTTACTGCCATGTTGTTTCCTGTGAATCTAACTGACAATTTGTTGCGGTGACAGCGTAATGAAGATTCACCCAGAGCTACAAATGGCTAACTGATAAGTAGGTTTCACGTAAAAAAGCATCTTGAGGCAACTGTTGTTGTGATTTGGCGCTACACAAATAAAATAGAATTGAATTGAATTTTTTTTTAAAAAAGCCGCCACAATAAATCAGTTGTTAAAGCTGTGAATTATAAACAAAAAGAAAAATACACACATCACAAATGCAGTCATGTTGCAGATTGCTTACTGTTTCCTAATAATAAGTAATAATAAACTGTACTATAATTCTGCCAACAACTTGGCACTTTCTTGATGTTTTTCATTGTCAATGGATAATTCTTTCCCTCTCACTTTCCAGCCAAAACAAGTTACATGACTTTGGGAACATCGAATCATAATTTCCAACGAAACAGCAAGTGTTGCATTATATATATATATATTTTAATTTTGTGTGATGTTGTACTATAACTGAAGCTAAAACCAAAGCTAAAGACGACACTGAAGACGTTAAGCTGTTTACACAAACCTTTGATACCTTGTGATTGAGGAGCTCTATTCTCACCTATAAACCTGTTTATGAAATGTTTATAGAATGTGTTTTCTTCCATAGTATGCCTGCAGCTACAAAGACTGACAAGCGAAATGTGTGCCTGCCAGCTATACCCTCCCTCCTTGGACTGAGCAATAGTAGACTACTTCAGCAACATGCCAAAACAGTGTAGCTCTCAAGAGTAATTTGTGTGAGCACAATAATGAACACAAGCCTTTGGTTATAAACAGATATTCTGTTCATAAAAAGTATCCATAAAAAGTGAATCTCACTCTCTGTCAGTCTGCAGAGACAACAAGCACAGGTACAAAAGGGTTTTACATGCCAGAGTAGCCAGTTTAGTATTGGAGCAACCCAAGCAGCTTAACCAGGTTTCAGATCACTGAAAAATGAGCTTCCCTGTGTTCTTCAGAGTTATGTCATTTGCATGCATTGATCCAAAGTTAGATTACTGGAAAAATAATCAGGTTTAATATTGAAGCTGTTGATTGATAGAAGGAATGCAAAATCTACATGAAACAAGGTTAATAGTCCAGAATAAATTTTTCCTCAACTTAGTCAGTCTGTTGTATAAACTCCATGTAGTTCAGATTTCCAGCATTGATTTACACTCCCTTTATAATATTCCATACTTAATGCCATTAATACAGGTTAATACATTAATACAACTTTTTTTATGGTAGTGAATAATTAACTTCTTTTCTGTTCTGTTGAGGTTTGTTCCATACAAAAAGTCTATTATCTATTTTTTTTCATACTGAATTACAGTAGAAGACAAAAAGTCATGTTTTCTTTACATTTATACATGTGCAAAGGTCTTGAGCCACCAGTCATTTCTTTATATTTTACTTCCAAGAAGCCAGAATTTCTTGTATTTGTTTTAAAGTGATCTTGAGCAGTAGCTCTCCAGACTTTCTAAAGGTCTTTCAAAGTTTTTCTTTGGACATTGGCTGCTTTTTCCACTCATTTTCAGTCCAGTCCTTGTACCTGACCATTTTCAGTGGTCAGGTACAAGGGTTTTGTTTTGTTTTTTAAGCCACTTAACACTGACCTGTGACTCATTCAAGCATACAAAAGATCATAACTTAAGGGATGAACTGGTGTTGTGTTGACACATAACAGACAACCTAATAAAGAACCAATTTTAAATTGTATCTTTAGG
This sequence comes from Heterochromis multidens, assembly GCA_015108495.1. NCBI lineage: Eukaryota > Metazoa > Chordata > Actinopteri > Cichliformes > Cichlidae > Heterochromis > Heterochromis multidens. The sequence goes on along the minus strand of VUQS01074387.1, from coordinate 18,389 downwards.
CACCTTGTTATTAACAGCCAGTTGCATAAATATACAATTTGTTCCCATTTCTTTTCTTCAATCTATGAAAAATGCCAAAGATAACACAGTTTTGTGGACATAGAATAGTATTTTTGCACCAACAAAGAGCTATTAGCTGAAAACTTGTCCTTAAAAAAAAATCTGTGGAAACTAGACAAGTGAAGGACAAAAGAAAAAATAGCAGGGTTAAAAAACTATCTATTGCAGATGAACAGTATATGAAAGGCATTTCCTTAAGAAATAGGAAAAAATCCAGCAAAGACCTGACACAAGACCTGTGAGATGCATCTGGCCCTTCAGTTGATTCATCTACTGTTCACTGAAGCCTCATCAGAAATGGTCTCAGGGTGGCTGTCAAGAAGCCATTCTTAAGGAAGGGAAACAGCGAGAAAAGGCTGAGGAATGCCAAATTATACAAGAACTGGACTGAAAATCAGTGGCAACAGGACTTATGGAGTAATGAATCCAAATTTGAAATTTTTGGTTCAAATTGTCATTAATATGTATGGAGGAGGTCAGGAGAGAGGTACAATAGTGAGTGTCTAAAACACAGTGGAGGCTCTGTTATAGTTTGGGGCTGCATTTCAGCATGACAATGATCCTAAACACATTGCCAATGAAGTAAAGGCATACCTGGATAGAAAAACACACAGTGGAACACTGTCATGGAGTCATGGATTGGCCTCCCCAGAGCTCAGACCTCAACATTATTGAAGCAGCGTGGGATCATCTTGACAGAGAACAGAACAAAAAGCAGCCAACATCCAAAGGAGAGCTTTGAATGTCCTTCAAGAAAGCCTGGAGAACTATTCCTAAAGACTACTTAAAGAAATTACAAGAAAGCTGCCTAAGAGAGTTCAGGCTGTGTTGAAGAATAAAGGTGGTCATACCAAATATTGACTTTCAAGCTCATTAGAATTGTACAAATTCTGTTTTTGACTTATATACTATATTTCCATGTATGTTTGCACTTGTTTCAATAAATCAATGCACCTATTTCTCCTTTTCCTAGTAAAATATAAAGAAATGAGGGGTGGCTCAAGGCTTTTGCACAGTAATGTATATATTGTGAACTACATGGTTCATGTTTAAACTTCACATTTCATATCATGATATTATTTCCTTTTATTTTTTGATTTCTGATTTAATGATGATACCAGTTGTGAGTTTAAGGGGTTAATTCTGGTGACAGCCTTTCATGGCGTGCACAAGAAAAAAAATGTTTTAAATATTTAATTACATGCACTAGCTGCAGCCTGTGAAGGAAGAGTATTGCAGCCTAAGATAGCTGCAAATTACTGAATGATTCAAAAGGCTGGGTAAACTTAAACTGCCTTCACAAAGCAGGAGGATATGAGTCATAAAGATCAGGCCAATGTAAACACACTAAACAGTAGTATAAGGTGGGGAAAAAAACAATGTAAAGCACAAATGTGTGCTTTTTTATTTTTGTGTTTTGTGTTTCATTGGAGATGTTGTGCTTGTTTCCTAGTAATTTCTCTGTAGTGAGTTTATTTATTTTTAGTTTTTTTTTTTTAAATTTTGGCACATACCTTAGAGTTAGCACTGAATAACAAAGTATTCCTGTAGTAATACAGTTGTATCTGAAAACAGTTTGTCATTTGTATTTTAGGAATATCACATATTTAGAAATAGCACAGGGCATTTGAGGGTATGTTTTCTACACAACTATCTGCACAGAGTTACAAGAGGGCATATTTTTGTCCAGTCTAACATTGCACATGATTGTCTCTCCCTGAGGGACTCCATTACAGTGAGTTTATTCAAAGAAAAACATCCGCTTATAGCTGACCACAGAATTAACAGCGTAGTTCCAACAACAGAAAAACAGATTCCCTTTGTCATCAAAGTAAAATCCAAATGGCAGTGACTTTCACAGTTGTTATGCTGTTGATATCTTCCGGACTGTGCAGTGATTGTGGCCATTTGAGTGCTTTTGACACTGCTCCAGCTGTAGGGGCAAGGAGCCTAACAACTGCTGTGACATTCCCAACGGACTCATCCCTTTCAACTTTTTGGTGTTTCTCCTGCTTCCTGATCCTGATCATATACTGCCTCATTGTGGTGAAGGCAACATTCTTCAGTGGGTTGAAAAACTCAGTCTAACTGCTGTAAAAAGCTGTGTAGCAGGGTCCAAACTGTAATCACAGAGGCCAAAGCTGAAAAATTCCAATATTTCCAAAATTTGCATTAGACTACCATTCTGTTAAGTGGTACATTTTCTTTGATTTCTTCTATTTTTTAATCTAAAATGTTCCTAATAAGTATAAATGCACTATACAGATGTTTGGTTTTTTTTGTTTTTTTTACTAAACTGATGGGCAGTAGCTTCAGGTAATCAATATAAATAACCTAATAGACAAAATTTTTAAAATATGATAATATAATTACCTAAAGGTGTTTATATGTCCCCTATGCTTATCAAAGTTCTCCTCTATTTATATCATCTCTCACGGTAGTCCAAAAAAAGCGACTATTTCATAATTATTGACCTACTTAATTTTTTAAATGCATATTCTTAATTTAGACCTAAAAGATGCTGCTAAGAAATCACACACAAATACCAAGCTAAAAACTCTTGGTTTATTACTGACAATGTAGTCAGTAGGTAGTATTTTTTTTTTTTTAATGCAGATGCTTTAATGTAGCTTTAAGAGGTTTGGGACATCTGTTTATGACTGGAATAACACATCCCAACAATAAAAGCTTTTTGGGCAGCTTTTATTGCACTTACAATAACTTGACAAGTTGTTGTTATCCAAAGCAAGATTATCTTCACTTCACCTGTTTCTCCTCAGTTCCAATATGCCCCAAAAACACACACAAAAAGACACAAACACACAAATAGTGAAACACACGAGAGGAGAGAAAATAACTGTAAATAAAAGTAAGGGCTGCAAATCATAGCAAAACACAGTAAAGACTGTCACACAAAAATATAATAGAAATAATATATTAGCCCTGTGACAGACTGCCCTGATTTGGCCCTGAATCAGATAAGCAGTAAAGAGAATGGCTGGCTGGCTGGTTGGCTGGCTAGATGGATGCTCAAAGAATACTGTTCAAATCAAGCTATATGCATTATTAGCAAAATTCTATTTACAAGGTTGGATGATTTGGCTACATTGTAACATTTTCAACTCAGAAATTGTTCAGTGTCTGGTACTGAAGAGATCCATGGCTTTTTTTCCCCTTTTGTTTGCTTGGTGGAGTGGGATATGCATTCTCCATAAATGCCACGGACAGTAATATTTAATCTGTTTATTACGCCATCACTTAAGGTGATTAAACAGAAATGGGAAGCTTTAACAAAAGATTTAGAACAGTGAGGTTGAGATACAGTACTTACCCTTTGCTAAATCTTTTTGCCCTATTGCTGCTTTTTTTTTGGGGGGGGGGCTAAGCTGAAGGCCCAGCTCAAACACTGTGACTATTTAGTGGACATAGTCAAACACTGTGATCCCTGTGAGATCCAGCTGTACTGTAAAACAAGTAAAGAGAAAGTAATGACTGCAAACCACAGCAAAACACAGTAAAGGCTGACATACAAATAAATAATATAAATAATATATTATTCCTGTGATAGACTGCCCTGAACTGACCCGGAATCGGATAAGCAGTTAAGAAGATGGCTGGCTGGCTGCTTGGCTGGCTGGATGGATAAATGGATGGATGGATGCTTAAAAACTGCTGTTCAAATCAAGCTATATGTATTATTAGCAAAATTCTATTTACAAGGTTGGATGATTTGTCTACATTGTAACATTTTCAACTCAGAAATTGTTCAGTGTCTGGTACTGAAGAGATCCATGGCTTTTTTTCCCTTTTGTTTCCTTGGAGTGGGATATGCATTCTCCATAAATGCCACGGACAGTCATATTTAATCTGTTTATGATGCTATCACTTAAGGTGATTAAACAGAAATGGGAAGCTTTAACAAAAGATTTAGAATAGTGAGGCAAAGATACTGTGCTTATCCTTTGATAAATATTTTTGCCCTGTTGCTGCTTTTTGGGGGGGTTGCTTTTAGCTAAGCTGAAGGTCCAGCTCTTGGTCCACTACACAGTCACAGTCCACCACTACATTGTAGTGTTTGTGACTTTGGGGCCCATGAGATCCAGCTGTACTGTACAACAGGTAAAGAGAAGGAAACGGGATGTTTAGTGGAAGGTGTTTAGTATCATACCTCCCTGTCATGTTCAACCCATGGCTCCTTCAACAAAATGCCTTACATGGGTGTGTGGTAAACTAACGCCCCATTGTTAAACCATAGTTAAAGCTTCAATCATCCCTTAAAATGTCCTTTGGCACTGACACTGTACATTAAATTGAGTCCTAGTGTTTTATAGGGAAGTTGATAAAAAATAATAGTGTCTTCCAGGTTGAATGAGCTGTTTAACTGAATAGCTGATAACATGGAGCTGGATGTTTTCCTCTGAGGTATGTCATGAGATGTAATAAAGCTGAAGAATAAATGAAGTATTGAGACAGATCTTGGATTATTTTATCAGAACACATGAACCTGGGTTGTGTGGAGGCAAAGGTGATCTTTTTCTTTCTTTCTTTTGATATTTTGATAGTTTTTTTAGAACACTAGCCTTCCTGTCTTCCTTCAGAGCTTCCTGGTATCAGCCAGTGGGCACAATTAGGGCAACATGTTTTGGTGTGGTGCAAGATTCTTGTGTGATGGTATTAGGTTGTGATTACTTAGTTTGGGTGAGTGCTGAATTCATGTATTGCCCCACATTTTGCTGCAACTTCTAACCGAATCCTCTTCTTTGTCCCTGTTGCTCTAGAAGGACCAGTGAACTTTTTTGTACTAATTCATTAGCACAGTTTTAAAAATAATAAAATTGTAACAGCATTGGTACTGGATTTTCTTGACTGTTGTTATGTAAATAAAATATATGTGGAAACCCTTTCTGTGTGACCTGTAGCAGTATAAGACAGACTGTCCTCATGTCCTGCTCTAAATAGTTTTGCAATTTCAAAGGCAGCCTTCATGCCAGTTTGTGAATTCAAGCAAGCTGGAGATTAATGGAGATTATTGTTTGTGAGATTAGGTTCCAACTGTAAGACTAATCTGCATTCACACCACTAACCAATCCAAATCTGCTTCTCTGTCTGATGGTAGATTTCAGCCAGCTGTTTGCAAACTGCAGTGTTGCAGTATAAGAGCCATGATAGAAGGATCTATGGCTTTACAATTAAAGTCAGTGCTCTTTATAAACAATTAATGTTTCTCTAATTATACACAGAAAATAGTGACCTGTTTGACAAAGGACTTGTAGTGCAAATGCATGTAGCCTTGCTTAATAAAAGTTGGTAGAAAAATGCAGTTCTCTTCCAACAAAACTTGCAAAAGAACTGACTAAATATGGTGAATGCACATCAATAAGCATGCGTATCGATCTAATTATAAAAAATAAACTTTGCCATAAAAATACAAATAAATATACCAAGCATACATAGATACATAAAATAGTGAAAAATAAGAAAAAGGGAGATTAAACATGTTTTAAAAGCACAATGCATATTTTTGCCAATTATATTTCATGCATATTTTCCTTAATCATGTTTAAGCTAAGAAAACAAACAAGCAGACAGTCTATCACTTTTTTCTACTATTAGATCTACTGATATAATATTTTGCAGGTTGCTATTTCCCCAGCCTCTCCAGTCTGATGATCTTACCAAACATTTTTAGTCTCACTTAAGCAGTTTGACCTTATGGAAGCATATAATGAATTAGATATAAAACTGAAAGCCTTAAACTGCATGGCATTGCAGACTTGTTTTCATAGTTCTTATCCAGCTGAACTTAGAGTAAGCCCATTATTTTCCATGAGCCCAGACATAATTCTGTACTACCGCATGGAAATTTATAAATCGTCCAAAGCATTGCTTTGGGATGTTTGAAATCAAAAGGGTATGTTAACAGACATTATTAAAATATCAAAACTATATTAAAAAAAATCTGTCACACTGGAGATGTTAAACTGTGTGTAAGTAAATTGGCAGCACTTTGTGGTTAGAGAGGAATTAGGAAATGATAACTTCATTTTCTGCTTTGTCCAGAGCTTTCCTTGCATCACAAACAGTGCTTAACCTTAATAACCTTAATACTGTATAAAATCTGTTAGGTTCATGAAATTCTCTTACATTTGTTGTCTAACCAGCAAAAACCATTTAACAAGCTAAAAAGCTGAATACTATATTTTAAGATGGCCAGAAACACAGATTAAAATAAATGCTGAAGTCGTTCTGTGTTAGCTACACGTATGATACTTACTTTAAGGGGCATTTTATTTTACAAAAGATTTTCTTTTGCTCTGACTAACTTGTGAGCCTGAATGACTGAGAATCTTCAGACAGGTATAAGCTAACAACTATTAAGCAGAAAATATGAAGTTCTATCAATTTGTCAGCTTGCTGAGATGTTGCTCATTTCCAGTAGGTCCAAAGACGTTACTTTTGTAATTGTGAGTGACATTAAATCACCTGGCACCAATCGGTGCCCATTCTAAACTACTGATATTAATTTAATTTGTAAATCTAATACTCTTATTTGCAGCTGATAGATAATTTTGGTCTGTTTTGTTACCTTTCATATACCAAAATTAGTAAACATAAATGTATGACATAGTCAAATATTTTATGAAATTACTATTCCAACAACATGTAACATTAATACTCAAGACAGCTCATGACTTTTGCACAGTACTGTACAGTAAGCTGCTTGGTTGCTGTAAATCATAAGTACTACTCCGAAACAGCATGAAGCAAGGCAAGGAGTAACACCGTACATTTCAATAACAACCAAAACAGAAACTTATCAGTTGGGGGGGTGGTTGTAACTAAAGTGAATACGTTCCATCCATCTTCTTCCACTTGTCCAGTTCTGGGTAATAAGAGGGCTGAAGAATATCCCAGCTGTCATGGTGCAAGATACAGGGTATACCTGTCTGTCACAGGCCTAACACAGAGAGACTGTCAAACATTCACACCTAATTTAGAGGAAGCCAGAGTACCCAGAAACAGGAAGAACATGGAAACTTCACACAGAAGGGTCACAGCCAGCAGATTTTAACCCAGGACAGCTGTACTGTGAGGCAACAGTGCTAACCGCTGCACCAACTTGCCAAAATATTTTATTTTGGGAACCCATTTTGAAATAGCACTGGTACTGGAAAAGACAGAATTATATTAAGGTTGGGCAATGTCAGCGTAATATTTGGGCTAACTATTTAGTGTGTGGTGACACTGTATATTGTCCCCTTAACAATATACATTTTAGCATGATTATTGCAAGGCTGCAGTGGTTTTGAATATCCCAAATAACATTCTGAAATACAACAACTGGAGCAGAAAAGGAACTTAAATTCCTCACTGCAATACTCATGTAACCTCAACAAACATGTATCATTCTTAAGATCGTCACACTGTTTTTCCATATAAATGGGTCAGTTAACAGTGTAGTGAACTGGAGAAAGTATTGGCTTATTCAGTAATAGTAATAACCAAATCTGTGGCACATGGGTCTCACTAAAAAAAAAAGGGGATTAATTATGCTCTGAATTTTCATTTATTTTGTAGCTGTTATTTCTGTTATCACTGTTTTTTCTTTTCTTTTTGTCATGGGTGCACACAACTCGATACTGTAACATGGAAGAGCAACAATTAGAAAACACCACTTGATAAAATCTTCCTGATTTTTAATTTTAGGGGTGTAAAGGAAAGGCTCGAAACACACCACTTACTCGCTTACAATACCTGTCTAATGTGCAAACAGGTACAACCATGACCCAAATCAGAAAACCTCAACTCTACCATGACAACTGCTCTGTTACCGGGGCAGTGTGACTTATGGAGATGCAAAAGATAGATATCCTAAATGCTCGTACTGTCACAATAATAGTTTTTTTAAAAATCTGTCTTAAGAAATGTGGAGCACAAGTCTGAGTGATTGTGAGAAACTGCCTAATGGACAAGAAAATGGGCAGCCAATTACTGAAAATGGTCATGCCCTTTTTTTTCACAGATCTTGTGACTATACATCAAGCTATCTTGTCAGTGTAAAGTAGCCAAGATGAGATTTAATGGTCAGAAATTCTTCATAAATGACCATGTGAACATAGAAAACAATCCCCCAAACAATCCCAAAATATACAATATAATCTTAGTCACTTTCAGTAGGGAGACCACAGTACTGACCACTGAAAACACTTCATTCATTCTTACCTAAACAAACACACATCCTGTGCATGGCAATAATTTTGCTGGTGAAATACAGTAAATGAGCACCGTTGTCACAACTGTTTGCTAAATGGCCCCTGAGAGTGTCATTGGGGTATAATGACCAACCTGTAGATGCATGTTGATTAATACTGCTGCAAGACAAAATTGTGGGGTAGAAGCAGAACCCAGTATCCATCAGCAGCTGTCATTCTTGTTCTATGTCTGGCTCTTCTAAGGACATCTTCCAATTCACAGAAAGCTATAGCTTGCAGGCAAAATTCTGCCTGTCTACCACCTCAATGCAGCAGCTGTGACCTGCATACAGTCGGACTTCAGAGTGACAGATTAGTGACAGGGTATGCATTCACGGCAACAGGTTTACGTTGATCTAGTTCAAAAAATCAAATGGCCAGAATGAGAAATATATAAATACTTATATAAGTGACAGTGATTTGCATGTTTGATGCATTTTGCAGTTCAATGTGCTACTCTTTATCTCAGAGTACTTTTTGTCATAGGCATTGCACTGATTTGTACTGTATTTTACTGATACAGTGCTCCAACCAGCCTGAATACACCCACACACACATGCGCACACAAAATACAATTATGTAGGTCTCCTCCATGGAGTCTATGGATAGACAAAAAGCTGGGGGGGGGGGCTCACCTACCACATTTGTTTCATTATGCAGGCTTTTGATTTAAACTCAGCCACGAGGGCCAAAAAGCTATTGTTATGCTTAATAATAATAGCTAAAAGGCAGATCTGACATACCTGAAATTACAGTACAGAAAGTACAGAAATGTCAGACTCCATTCCAAAATGAAACATCCACTCTCTCTAAGGTAGATGCCATCTTCATCTCATGTCATGATTAAAAAACTAGTACACAGAATAATCCTGATATGTGATCTTCTCTTCATCTCCCTTTGAAAAAGCCTCTGAATAGACAAATGGATGACAACGTGTGTGTGGAGCAGTCTGCCTCCTGCTTCAGTACTTCCATGCCAAGCCTACTGACATGTGCTCAACAAGCTAAAAAATAGATGTAAACACAAATTGTGCACTGGGGAGTAGGTCACTGTGCCTTGTGATGTCATTCCAGTTGTCTGAAGTAATACTGAATATTGTCCATTTTGTATATTTCCCTATTCTGCAATGCAGGTATGTCAGGCATGCTTGCGCCTGCCTTACATCTTAAGCAAGCTTCTTTGTAAAGGTGAGAGCATCAACAGTGACCTGTTGCAGAGCAGCACTAAACTCCAAAGGAATACTGGCTGTCATGCAATAATACTAAAATACATATCTGACTGCGATGTTTACATGTCTGATAGATGTCTGTGTAACTTACAGATAATGTTGCTGATTCAGCCAGATAAAATATAATCCACTTGAGACATGGACAACCAGTGTGAGGGCAGCTACTAACATAAGCCTGTGTTTGTGCTTGTTGTAATCTATATCACAAAAAGTGTAATTGTTGTTGATTTCTTCTCTGCTCTGACAGAAACACAGAGCACCCAGCTGACTGAGTCCTGCGGAAGTAGTAGAGGTGTTAACCAGGGGTTAAAGTGGGGGAAAAGAATCACTTAGAAATAAGGTACAATAATTTGTATCGTGAGCTCCAGTAGCTTTTTCTTTGTGTACAGGCTGTGGTCAGCTGACCTCTGCTGCTGCTGCTCTGAGATTCACTGCTCTTTGTGGAATTAGCCAACTGAATTCAACAAGATATAAGGAGATGTTGCATGAGCTATCATGCCTGATTTCAAACCACTAGACAATATAAAGTTAGTGTAAAAAGGTCAATTCTGCTGAGTGAATCTTATCAGCATCAGCTTAAATTTAAATGAATGTCTACTACCCTTGATATAACCTTACATTTGACCATGTACACCACAATCTATTCTGCACCAGTCCAACATAGTGCATCACTGTAACTTCACCATACTGCAAGCTAACCAGTTTAGCCTGCACTAAACTGTAGCGCATTCACTTAAAACTCTGAACTAATATTTTCATGCAAACTCTGAATAACAGAAAATGATATACTTTCATTTGTTCTGCAACATGTTTCACAATATGAAAAAAAAAACACAACTTCAGCAGCACATCATGTATAGATCCAATATCTGATTAAAAACTCAAAAAATTAAGATTGTGGCATTTTGACTGAATAACTCAAACTTCTGAGGACACAACTCAAAATTGAGAAAATAACTTCAGATTTTGAGTTAATAAGTGGAAATTTTGAGATAACCTGATTTTTTTTTTTTTTTAAGTGGCAGAAACAAGCTTCACTACAATTAAAATTACTTCCCACTTAAAAAAAATATTTATGAAGAGTAAGTATAAGGAGGAATAGGTTTTTGCTCATTCCTTTTCTGAAGCACTAGCTAGACACTAAATTCCTGTGACCATGGCTTCGTTTGCATTTGCACCATGAATGCACCATAGGGATGAGAAGGAAAAGGGGATGTGTTTAGGGTATAAGCGAGTTTGTGGCATATCATGTCATTATTTTCTTATTAGTCCATCCCTTCAGCTGGAAGCAACTCCAAGCTGCAGTATACAAAAAATTAACTCACTCAACAGTAATATGTATTATTATGCCTATCAGATTTAATTACTCATTTACTGAAGATGGAACAATGCAGTTCCGGATCATTCCATCCCACTTTAACTCCTGGTGTTAACTGCTGTAGGTAGCCTTAGTTTAAGACAGCCCACAGGAAGTGGAAGACAACAACTGCATCACTTTGAGAGTTGTACAGTATGTATGTTCTGTTCCCTGGTTCACACACTAGAGAGCATTTGTACAGCTCCAAAAAAGGGATTAAAGGCAAGTTTTGGAGGTGTGCAGAATCAATCTCTGTACCCAGACAAGATTGTTTTAATCCAAAAGTATGAGCACATATTAAGAGGTACTTATACGGCATTAGAAAATAATCAGCAGAAAGTTGTTGACCTTTGGTCCCTGCTGAACAAAGGAAGGAACTGAAAGGGTCAAGAGGATATTGTTAATGTTTGTATGACAAGCTATAGATGGGGAGGAGAGGGGGTCAGAAAAGAAGCTGTGATGAGATCTGTTAATAAAAAGCCCATCATCTTTAACAATCAGTGCATAATCAGCTACTTTGCTGGGTACTTTGAGGTAAATAAAAACCCCAGGAACTGGGTGTGGTGACTCAAAGTGACACAATAGGTGGCCTTGCCAGTTTGATCACATCACCGACAAGCTTTGATAAGGGCCAGAAAAACTGACAAGGTCTGTTTGGGCTGTTCAAGGAACCCAAAAGGGAATAGGGTCCATTTTGTGTTACCTCTCTAACAAGATGATGAGTTTAAAAGCCATAGCGAGAGTGGCACAATCAAGAGGAGAGGGGAGAATTTGTGTCTCATGAGTACAGACTAAGTGGATTTAAGACAGCAGCAGTAAAGGACACACATCATATTCTAGGCCACAGTACTTCAATGGAAGTGCAAATGCGTGCCCTAAACAGTGGAAGAAGTGTGGAAGACAAGCTAGCCAGATTTTACAGTTGAGTAGCAAGCTGGCACCATAGCCTTAGACACAAGCAAGGGAGTGATAAGAACTATGTGCTCTTTAAGTTCAAGTTACAGACACTTGCACTACTTTATAATTAAAGTAGCAGAGGCTTATTTCACCCAAGAAAAACACTGTGGCAGTTAAGCTGTTCACAGCATTGATCATACAAATCAAGTGAAAAAGAAAAGTCTGTGTCTATCCACATATGCTCACTAATTCATGTATTTGAGTGCAGCCTGTTGCATCACAGTTTCCAATATTGTTCTTACTCTGTAACTTTCATATCCTAAACAAAATGATCAGGTTAGAATATCATTTGTGACATATTTCAACAAGCCAGGAGAGTAGGAAAGCTTGGGATAGTTATTCTCTTTTGAAATATATACTGTAGATAAACTTGAATTAATGATTCAAGTTGATTAACATGCTGACAAATAAATACATTATGTCTTACAAAGAAAATGTCCTGGATATTGTTTTAAAGTTACTGCCTAAGGGCAAGATGTACAGACCAAAGTCATTTCTTAAACTACCAACAAAAAAGGTAAATGTTGAAGTGGTGAAGTTGTTAATATGACATTTTCAATAACAGCATCATGTTTCAGGTTACAACTACAACACACTGCTAGCCCTTAGCATGTGACGATGTCTGTCTGCAAACACCTCTTCTGCTGCTACGCCAAAGTGTGGTATTAAAGCATTAAAGCAGGGCGTGAGCCTAAATATAGCCTAGGAACCAATTTGCTTAGGGCAGCGTGATTTTCAACACGTGATAGCGGTGATACAGGCCGCTGTCCCTGGTCCTGAAATTGTACCCGCTCCTTTAAATGTAAGCATGTGATGTTTTATAAAAGAAGCCACAAAAATTTGGGGGAAAATGCAATGATTATATAACTCATAAGAAGTAGAATGTGCCTTATAATGTGGCTGAAATGTCAAAGAATAAAGCTGGATGCAGATAGTTCAGTACACATAAACTGCAATTCCTCACTAGCAACAGTGCGAGGCGCATGTCTGTTGCAGTTCAGGGAGAGAGAATGGGAGAGAGAAAGAGAGAAAGAGAGTTTGATTGATCATGTGGGCTATGGGAGCCTGCGAGAGTTGTCGAAAATTGCTGCATAGACGCCCCTTAGGCACCTATCTGGTACCCAGTGACTCCAAGCCATGCTGTGGCCATAATAACCACAATTCACTGGAGTGCCTGTTACCAAAAGCCCCAAGCCCGGGGCTGTTAACACATCGTTGATTCTTCCGGGTTGGACTTCACCGGTATTCCACAATAGGGCTACATTGACTTACCGCAGTCCTCACACAAGATCCTTCCAACATCCTTTTTTAGGTTCTTTACACTGGTGTCAAGAGGCGCAAACGATGCCTTAAAAACCAAGGGCTCGTCAGTGGGGTCCATGAAAAAAATGTACTTGTGGTTTTTCTTCACTTTGGTGCACGGAGCCTCAGATCCAAATTCCCCCACGGTGACGAGCTGTTCTCGCTCCAGACCCCCGCTGTTTAGGGGCCAAACATCCAGCACTTTGACATTCACACGATACGGCTCCGCAGAGACGTTCACAGGCGTAGACTGCACCTTGCCCTCGATCACCACGGCGGATTTGTAAGCCTGGTCCTGCAGGGAATTCAAACTCGGGGAGTAGCAGGCGAATGAGACCCCGATGACCAGCATGGATAAATGTACTGAATCAAGCCTCATGCCGCCTGCTTTGGCTCGGTGGTCGCTGGTCGCGTTGCGGCAGGGCTCTTTCGGCTGCGGGGCGATGGCGATGGAGCTGGGTTAAATGAAGACACAGCAAGTAGGCTCCAGTAGCACGGCAGCGCGGCAGACCTTGCATAAGTGTCCATGCCATCGGGATCCGCTGCTTTTTCGAGTGATTTTCAATGGGTAAACAGTAGCTCTGAAACGGTGAAACCGCGGGATGACGCTGGGTTTCAAATCCAGTCACTGCTTTCTACTAATAATAAGGCATTGTAGACATGCTAAGCAAGGAATCGGCGGATTCACTCCCTCCAGAAGATGCACCCTATGCTGCCATAGTAGCCTTAACTGCAAGACGACGCCACTCTTATCTTTGCCCAAAAATTGCAGTGGTGGGGTACCGCTATGATGGTTTTCTGTATCATCTGCAGCGGAGAGAAAAAGACGCAAAATGCTGCAGTGAACCACAAGTTTGGTAGTCCGCTCGCAAAACAAAAGCCACGTTTCATTCCAAAAAATAAAACAATTATTTCTGGTCGGCAGCTATAGCGCTAATACGCCGCCTTCCACCGCGGCTCTCTCTCCGCCTCCCCTACGAGCCACAGACGGAAAGAAAATAATGCCGATTGCCAAGGGGCTCCGTCAACAAAAACGCAGAACTGGAGCTTTAACACAGGCAACCGATGGACCGAAGGGTCGTTCTCCTCACTCCCAAAACCCCGCTACTGTATGTCAATCACTCCATGGTGTTTTATCGGTGGTGACCTCATGTTATAATGAAACAAACGAAATCCAAAATCCATGACTGTCCCTCCTCAAAATCGCATCTTACTGTAGCCAAGGCATTACTCCGAAAAGGAAATAGGTTCACACTGAAACATACAGCCGCACATACAGCCCGGTGAGCCTAGAGAAATCATTTGGCTGCGATGACTAAGGCTGCGAAAGCATTTCAGAGTCTTTAAGAGACTGTTTTGAATGAGTTTTGCGTCTCATCCCATTAAGTCATGCCCTGCATTCAGGTCACATTCGCTGCTCTGCCTCTAAAAAAAAAAAAAAAACCGATGTTGAAGGACCGCATTAAATCCATAGAGCTAAAGAGCTGCAACATTGGGATCCAAACAAGAGAAGAAATATTGTAATCACTCTAGAAGGGGGAAAAATGTGAAAGTATGACTCTCTGTGTTTTGTTTTGTTTTAATATAATTAAATGTGTTTATATAAGGTAGCTCTGATAGAGCACTTTGACAAACATAATGTTACATATCTACACAACTACACATTTAACAGAGAAATATTGATCATCATCATACTAAATGCTGTTAAAGTTGTAACTGCATTGGTTTGGTTTTAGCATAAATGTGAAATAGAATGCGGATACAGGATGTTAAAGTAACAGCATCACAAAGAGCGACATCTGCTGACCAGAGAGTACTTGAGAGCAGTAACATACTTAATGTAAATTTTGATGTTAATCAAACAGCGACATTTCTCGGGAAAAAGTAGGGTGATAAATTTGAATTCTGCTCAAGATGGACTGAAGGTGGACTGAAGTGGTGGACTGAAGTGCATGCGTTATCCTTCAAAGTTAAAGGCAATAAATGCTTATAATAAAGCAGTCTAAAACAGGAAGCCAAAGAGTCTCAGAACGATATTGTACCTTCATAAAATACACTTAAAACAACACATTGAAGCGACTTGTGTGTTTATTTCAGTGCAGGTCCTGAAAGCTTGAAACAGACCTGGCTGCTCTCCGTGGTGCTGAAATTTGAATTAGGCCTATAGAGTGCTAAAGTCAGACACAGGCGGAACATACAGTACATTACTATGTGGATTAAAGTCATCCTGTCTGTACCAACAAGTGAGAATTTGTTTTTTTAAACAGCACTCTTTAGACCAGTGCAGGATAGATGCGCATGATACGGAAATGGGTGGAACAGTCATTCCCTGAAAGTGATGCAAAGTGAGACAAAGGTCATAATATCAACATAAAACTGTTTCACTTCTTTAGACACTGCCCTGCATTACAGTCCCCCAAAATATTGCCCTACCTGTTACAGTTAGAAGACAAGGCTGCAATTCCTCAATATCACCGAGGAGTGGCGCGCGTGAACCGAGGTTCCAACATTGCGTGTTGACATCATGAAACGTGCGGCGTTGAAGTTGTGCG
>VUQS01074385.1:19952-31757 GCA_015108495.1 Heterochromis multidens | reverse complement strand
TTGTAAATTAAAATTTTATTAAGAAATGAGGGAATACTGTTAAATGTTCAGTTTCTATGCCATAAGTCAGAACAAGATCCAAAGTTTGATTAAAGTGGTGGGTGGGCTCTTTTTTAAATTGAGTCCAAGAATAAATTCAATGCAGTATTGAGGTCATTTTCAGCATCTACATGGATGTTAAAATCACCCACAATAATGATTTTACCTGAACTGAGTACTAAATCAGATAAAAATTCAGAGAAATCAGAAACTCTGAGTAAGAGCCAGGTGGACGATAGATAATGTACATATGTATTCACAGCCTTTGCTCAATACTTTGTTGAAGCACCTTTGGCAGCAATTACAGCCTCAAGTCTTTTTGAGTATGATGCTACAAGCTTGGAACACCTATTTTTGGGCAGTTTCTCCCATTCTTCTTTGCAGAACCTCTCAAGCTCCACCAGGTTTAGTGGGGAGCATTGGTGCACAGACATTTTCAGATTTCTCCAGAGATGTTCAATCGGGCTCTGGGTGGGCCACTCAAGGACATTAATAGAGTGGTCCTGAAGCCACTCCTTTGTTATCTTGGCCTTTCCAAATCATGTCCAATCTTGTTGTTGAGTCCAAAGTTGTTGAAACATCTGACAGACGATCAGTAGAAACAGGATGCACCTGAGCTCAATTTTGAGTGTATACTTATGTACGTTATATTTTGGTTTTTATTTTTAATAAATTTGCAAGAATTTCAAGCAAACTTTTTTCACTTTGTCATTATTGGGTGTTGTGTGTAGAATTTTGTGGTGAAAAATAAATGTAATCCATTTTGGAATAAGGCTGTAACATGACAAAATGTGGAACAAGTGAAGTAAATGCCTTCCGGATGCAATGTATACATATAATAATGTGCATGATGGATCAGATGCAAATAAGAAATACTGTCACCACCAAACAGTTTGTGCAAGCTTTAGTAAGACAATTGTGTAATGATGGCAAAAAAAATAAAAATAAAAAATAAATCTTTGCATTAGTAAGTGTCTCATGAAAATTCTTAAGAACAATGTGGCCATCAGTATCTAACATTTAAACGTCTGTTACATGCACAACTCAGCAGGTTTGGAGACCACACAGTCATGCTGAGCAGAACCACAGCACTTCCTGCTTGAATATTTGCTGAACTAGTTAAGACATTTACCATACTTTGTGCTTCAAGACATGCAATGTTCAAACATTGTTGCAGATGTAAAGCCACAAACTTGTTCAGCTGCCTGTGCAAACAGGTTTTATCTGTACAATGAGAAGTGCCTTTCTCAAATTAATTTAATCAATTTTTAAAGGCAAAAGTATTCTTACCTATACTGAAAGTAAACCAGCAGAGTTATTTCATGGAATGTTATAAACAGATGAATTGAAACAAGAATGGTTTTAAATGGAAAATTTGACTAAAAAGTAGGTACAGTGAAACCATTAAAAACTTTTGCATATATTGCATCATATGTAAAAAATGTCTCTGATTTTCAGTCGTTAACACTGGGTTTGGTGTTCATAGGGACTGATTCAACCCAGCGCGATGGAGTTGAATTCTTTCCTCCTGAGCCCTTACTTCTGCACATCTTGAGCATCAGTAGCAATATGATCACGACTAAGATGATGAGAACTACAATAGTTATTATATAGGTACTTGTGTTGCATCCAGAGATGGGATTAGCATCGCCTGCAAAGAAGAAGACAAAAAAAGTATTTCCACATGATTCTTTTGATATTTGCTGAGAGAAATAGCTAATTGCATTAAGATGTGCCTACCTTTTGTGATAACACTGACATTCAAATTCCCTGACTTTTCCACTGCAACCTTTCTCCACCCATGAGACAGAGAAGGAAGCCACTCCTCTACCTCACAGAAATACAGGCCACTATTTTCAGGACCAGGGTTCAAGAATGTTAGGCTGAATTGGCTTGGGTCAGGATGGCCATATCTCAGGTGAACATTCTCCCCAAACCTGTCTTGTAGAGTGGAGTTTCGGTAAGCTGTGAATATGGGGCGCTGTTTAGTTTCTCTTTCTTTCTGCCAAAACCATGTGACCTGGAACTTGGATTCACGGCTGGATTGTTTGTTGATGTTACATGGGATTGTGAAATCCTGGTTTCTGCTTATATTCAACTCTGCTCCCTCCTTTGGAACAGACAGATTGTTTTCTGTGAATAAGCACAAGGGTAAAACTTTAGTTTAACAAGGTAGACCAATCAGTGAGACTTAATGAAATTCCAAGACAAGGGGGAAAGGAGATAAAAGAGCAATCAGGAGGACATGCAAACAGCCAAACTGGGAAGAAAATCTGTAAAAATAGGTAGGACACATGCATTTGTTGTTGATGAAACCATCAACAACAAAGTAAGAGAGGTGCTCAGAAGATGACCAAGAAGGGTGACATATTTTGCTAAGGTTTTTGGAAATATGCATGTTTTCCTTTGTTAGAGAGTTAAATCAGATGATCAACACCATTCTCAATGCTATATGGCTGATACAAAGATACAGCAAGAAGATAGAAGATTAAAGATAGCCTCATGCTCATTTCCAGCTCTGTTATTATCCATTGAGTTTACTAGAATAGCTTTGCATGCTTCAAAGTGCAAAAAAATCCTGTTTTGACTCATACTAGGCATTTGGGCAACCCCTTAAGTTCATCTGCCTGAAGCTGTTTTATAAATTCTCCCTTTAAGGCCACCTCTCACAAATAGATGCCCATTCCAGGGATATCCACTCTCTATGACATCCTACAGACCTAGATGCAGAAAAAACCTTTAAGAAAGAAAGCCTGAAGCATGAGCTTTTGACTTCAGAGAGTACTTGAACTTCGCTGACCTCATTATTTGAAACTTTAGCCTTATTAAATAACATCCACCATTATAACAGTATAGTAAAAGCTTCTTTTGGCTGCTCCCTTATCCACAAGGGGTCATTACAGCAGATGGATTCATGTAAGACTTGAAACAGATAACCTGCCTCTTGAATGGTTTAATATGTGCCTACAAGTACCCTTAATCCATACAAAAAAACAATCTTAAAAAAAAAAAACAGATACAAAAGCCACACCATTAAGATCCCTATAGAATGCTTTAAAAGGTGTGATCATACCTATAACATTTACACTAAGTTTGATAGCAGCACCACTATTTGAGGCCTTCAGCTGCCAGTGAGCTTCATTATCCAGCTGGTATTGCTCCACCTGGCACCAGTAGGTCCCACTATCCTCTTCATGGGCCTTCTGAATGCTTAGGTAGAAGCTTTTCTGAGTGGGTCTGGAGAGACGTAGCCGCTCCTGCAGGCCTCTGATCTCCTGGTTCTCTGGGTAACTCACCAGGCCGGTGTGATCAAGTTCCACCAGGGAGGCATTCTTCAAGGAAGAACTGTGTGCAGCATAGTGCCAAATGACTCTATAGAAAACTGAAGAACCAGAAGCTCCTGAGGTGATTTTACAGTTGAGCTCAACTTCCTCTCCTTCTTTGGCAATCAGCTGCTGCTCTTTCTCATCTAAATGAAGGTTGTTTTCTAGAGAATGAAAAAAGACAACAAAGTTATATATTTTTAAATGGTGTCTTAGACTTTTCTTTTTCTTAGCAAATTTTAGATGTGATGTTTGTGAAGTAGTTAAAACTAAATATATTCACCAGGCTCAGTAACTGTTAGCATTATACTTTTGGACACTGTTGAGAGATTATACCATTCACCACGAGGATCTTGAAGCCACTCCCCCACCTTGCATGTATATAAACCTTGATCTGAGAGTCTAGCTTGCCGAATAGTCAGTTCAAAAGTAGGCCCTTTCCTGCGCCTCATGCTGATTCGCTGACTCAGGTCTGCCTGTAATTCCATATCTATCGAATTCTGGTCCAAGCTTACAATGATCTTATTTTCTGCATTTTGCTGAAGCAGCCAGGTGATAGAATAGAGTGAAGATTCAGAGGTTTTTGTAAAAATGGAGCACGCTATTGTTATGTCAGTGTTGATATTTCTTGTCAGCGCAGGGCTGGGTGACACAACAAGCTTGCTCCCTAGAAAAAGGAGACAATATTTGCATTATATTCTGGGGAAAGAGAGATACAAATAACTGTTTTCATTCAACATTGCTCCAAAGATGACTATAGCTGGCAGTACCTGGGTTGTTTACTATCACAGCCACCTGATTGGATGCAGTTAACTTCTTGTGCACATTATCCAGGAAGACAGACACATTACACTGGTAGTTTCCTCCTTCTCTGTGGCTGGTACCAATGATTAGCAGATAGTAAACTACTTCTTTGTTTTTGTTCTCTACTCTTAGCTGGTAGTGGTTCTGGTCTGTGGACCAGCTGATGGCGCCATCGGGGTAAAGTGTCAGGATGGCGTCTGGTGTTGTAGCATCACGCTGCACGCTCCAAGTCAGTGTTACTGGCATGCGTGGCCCTTTCACACGGCACATCAACTCCAAATATTCTCCAACAGTTACCATACTCTTGCGACTGATTAGAGATACTGCCATCAGCTGGTCTGGGACAAAAATCCAAAATAGTCAGTAGCGGCAAGTAAGAAAGGAGAAGCTGGTGGTCATACAATCAAGAGTATTGAAAGCAAAAAAGAGATGTGAATACATGGCTTTATATAGCAAGACCACTACTTGCTTCTCCTGCTACACAATATGTCTCTTGTCATGTCATGCATAATTTCTTAATTAAAACAAGGAAAGATGAACATGATTATAAAAATAAATATATAAACATTACCTTCATTCAATAAGTGTCATGATATCTATGACTCAGGTTTACAACTGCACGCATTAAGCAGCCTTAGCCCTAAATGTATGCAATTATGTGTCGTTTTATTAAACTGATGTTAACAAAACCTAAACCACATTCATCATGCCCTACAACACATAATAGTCAGTCGAACACAAACACTGTAAAGACAGCTTTGTTTTCTGAAAGCATTAATATGCAATCTGCCTGTTTGAAACCTCAATTTTTGACCTGAGGGGAGGTTATGATATCACATGGTTATGAAAATGGAAAGAGTAAATCCACTATGTAACATGATTATGCTTTGTAAATGTATTCCAACTAGATTTCCTGTGGGCTAATGTGAAGTTTGGCTTAATCATAGTGCTACAGTAAATATAAGAGGGGTTACCGAAGCATTAGGTTAATTGTCTTAATATCAATATTTTTTGTCTCAATATGTCACTATGGGCTAAAGTGTTCAATGGACGTATGTACAAGTAAATAGATCAATAGTCAAGCTGACCAAAATCCATATATTTACTTTGCTATTTGTTCTGTAATATTTGAAATGTGTTTTCCCACAGAAGTTTTAGAATATATCATTAAATTTTTAAAACAAATCAAATCACTCAATAAAAAGAAACTGTTGTTATAAAGTAGGTGTTATCATATGTCTTGAATAATTTGTACTACACAAACATGCAGAGACACGTCTTACCTATAGGATTCACTGTCACAGTGGTAGTTTGTGCCTGGCGGTGAGTCTTACTATTGGGTTTCCACTCAGACACAGCACACTGGTACACTCCTGAATCAGACAGTGTGACCTCATCAAGCTCTAAGGTGAAGTTGTCAGTTGCTGGGCGCATCGCCCTCACTTTGGGGCTCATGAACGCCTCTGCTTTCTTCATAACACCCTCCTGAGTTAGACTGATGACATCGATGAATGGGGCCATTGGTGTTGATTTGCGTTGCCAGGTGACAGAGAGCTGACCTTGAACCCCATCCACTTTACAGGTGAGCTGTAGCCCACCCCCTTCGGTGACATTTACAGCCTGCTGCATTTTGACTGACAGCCTATTTTCTATGAGGAGATGAGGCAACAGACAGATAGTATGGCTGTGTTTGAGAAGTTAATAATAGAAAAAATAATTTTACTAACAGAAAAAAACATAAATAAACAATAATAAACAGAATAAAATAACACTTTCTGTAAGCCTTACTAACAATAGATAAAATTAACAAGGTAAAAAGGAAAGTGAATTAAACCCTGAATAACCGTGTATGTGTTCACTTTGACACACCTGTGGCTGAGATGCTGACCAGCTGTGGGCTGGAGTCCTTGGCTTCTCCCTGGATAAAGGCGTCATCTTGACCTCTGTCCTGAGGCCACACTCTACAGATATACTCTCCCTGGTCCTCAGTTCTCACAGGTTAAGATGAGACGGTAATCTCTGTTCCTAGTTCGGATGGCTCTGAGCTCTCCATTTATCTCTCGGCCACTGTACTCTGGCGCCACACTGAGAAAACCTGTGGGACCAATGCGAGCCAGCTCAACACCTGCCTTGAGCCATGCTACAGAGAAGAACCTTTTCTCCACGTCCTGTGTGTCTATGTTACAGGACAGCAACAGCTCCTGCCCCTCCTGCAGAGTTGCTGACTGTGCTGAGATTCCCACTGCCAGAGACGGAGATGATGGCTCTACCACTTCTACTCCAGGCAAAAAATAAAAACAGCAAGACATCGACACATTGTGTCATGAAACAAGTGTGTAGAGGAAAAATAAACATTAATGTGCAGAGCAAAATCAAGATGTGCTATTTAATATAGCATGACTGAGTAAAATCAATTAAATGATTGCTGCTTCTAACCTCTGGCTTTGACTGTCAGGGTCGTTTCCTCTGCAGTCTTCTGTGTGATGATGTACCAGGAGCCATCAGGATCTTGGATCCACTCCTGATCCCGGCAGTAGATCTTGCCTTGGTCTGACGGCTCAAGCTGAGCCATCTTTAGACCGTATGTGGCCTCTCCCCATTTATCTAAGTGTATAAGACCTGTTTGGTAACGCCCTTCAAACCCCTGGCCTGGGCTCAGTGTCAAATCTCTATCCAGAGAAATGATAGGCTGAGCATCATCCTGCCCATCTTTATGGAGATACCAGGCAAGAGACAGATGGGTGTGCTGGGTGGTTCTGCTCGAGGCCAGGCATGTTAAAGTGAGAGCTTCACCCTGGTTAAAGCTCAGTGGTGTGGAACTAGGTGATGAGGCACTCAGGGAGTCTTCAATCACTATGAAACCACATCAGAGATAAAGACATGAAAAGTCATGAATGCTGTGACATTTTCTGTACCATACCTAAATAAGACACATTAATGCTTTTTAAAATGAAAAGTAAAATGGGGACTGATTACCTTTAACAACTGTCTTAGCAGTATAAGTTCCATCATAACCACCTTCTGAGGTGGTTAGAGTACATTCATATTCCCCTTCATCACTTGTCAGCAGGCTTTGTATCTCGAAGTGGACTGAGTTTGGTGAGAGACGTTTCAAAGCAATTTCATTTTTTCTTATACGACTTTCGTAATAAGAATACCCAAAGCTTTGGTCACTGGAACTGATGATATTGATCTCAAAGTTTGGATATGAAGGCTTTGTCACACGGAATTCAAAATGTTTGTCAGTGTTTTCACTCTTGAAGCCACTCACATTGCAGGAGATGTAGAGTGGAGCGCCTAACACACGATACAGAGGCCCAGCTTGTATTTCAGTGTGAACCCTGGCTTCTCCTGAATAAAGCACAGATAAAACACAAATGAAGTCAGCTGAATCCTGCAACTTCAAAGTGTCAGTCATATGTAGCTATGTAAGTATCAAAGTATCCAACATGTAGGTTACAGCACATTGCAAGAAATGTGTACTTGAACATCCATTGAAAGGGTATATTACAGGTGTATAAAATGTTCTCAGAAAGATTTATATATTTCTTTATTGTTAATTTTTTTTTCTAGAAAGATGTTTTATGACATAACATAAGACATCACCTTGTAGCTAGGTCCCAGTCGCCTGGTCCCTGGGTCTTGGACCCAGAGTTCTGAGTTTGTAATATTGTTATGTATTCTTTTGGATATATTATGTTTTGGTTCTAGTCTATCTTGTCTCTGTGTTTTGTCTTCTGTCTGCATCAAGCTTGTGTGTCTTTGTCCAGGTCTTAGCTTCAGTTATGTCTCCATGGTTATCTCCTGTCCCTGTGTCAGTTCTCATGTCTTTGTCTGGGTCTCTGTATTTGTTTACCTTTCTGTCTCAGTTAAGCCTGCGTTTCTGTTCCCATGTTCTATTACTTCCTGCTTTATTTTGGTAGCCTGTGTCTCGTGTGTGTTATGTTCAATATTGCGTCCTCTTGGCTTGTTAGTCTAATTCTGTCCAGCCGTGTTCCCTCATGAGCCCCATCTCCCTAATTACCTATAAGGCTGAGTCTTAACAATAAAAGAAGAGGATAAGACTGCAATAGACTCAGAAAACATGGTTTTTGATCAAATGTTAATGATCATCTTGTTTCCATCTAAGTAAAAAAGCGTGTTGGCTTGAATCACTTTATTTTCCCTCATGCAGGAAATATTTTTTTCCCCAAAGAAAGCAAACACTTTTTCATAAAAGTGATTCATGAAAATAATTTGGAGCTAATTTGCTTTCCTGCAGCAATTAAACTGATATTAAAAATATGGAGACCAAAGGAGAATAAACATTTATGAATCAGTGAGTTTAATCACTGAGGCTTTTCCTAAATGCAATTTTATAAAATTCGAAAAACAAGCTGCAAACAACACAGACAATATTTTTGATTTATCACAGACATCAAGCTTAATACACATATTTACTAATGGTGATTATTTTTATATATTTTTTTTAATTTATTTAAAATAGACACACAGTATGTTGTTACCGCCTCCTTACTTTAAAATAGCTAATATTCGGACATTCCCAATTACTCCTTAAGATCGTCGACCAGAATCCAGTGCAGCTACAGGAATTCACTGTACTACTTACCACAATGCAAAAGTTGATCCAGACAGAGAATCAAACTGACCCTCCAAAGGGAGAGCAGGGAACAACTCATCATGAACCTTCAGCTTCAGGCTGCACACTACGTCCTCGGCATAGTCGCTGTGATCAAGCCCTTGGTTAATCTCTCTGTGTGAAAATCTATATGTGCCTTTTCACACTTATTCAAGTGGTTTATGCTTCCTGTAGGTAGTCGCCAGCAAGAGGAAGTCTGAGATATTTCCTGCATAGTGTACATCATTCATTACTTGTCTGTCAGAAGTGTAAGGGCGCAGGTAGATTGGTGGAGATCCACAACACAGTTTTATTTCCGCCCTAGATCGACAGATTTGAGATGGTTATACGTGGTTAGAAAACCGTAAGCTGTTCTTGCTATCGGGCTCGTAAATAGGCCACCGCAAGACTTGACAATAAATATAATAAATAAAATATAAAACCTTTTGGACAGAAGGCGCTCATTTTACATCACCCACCTCTGAATTTGTGTAAACTGAATTAATGTAGCCTATTTGCTCTGTCTGTGCTCGTTTCCAGCAGGTGATGCACGCTTTTGGCAGAACCGGAGAAAGACTCCGCTCCCCAGTCCGCTTCTCCTTATCTCAAAGTTTATACCTTTGTAACTACTTTCTCTGTGACCGTATTTCAGAATAAAATATATGTAACTTTCAGCTTTTCTCGATTAGATTAGAAAATGATCATACTATCGCGTAGGCAGCTTGCGAGAAAAAGTAGTTGCCGTTGCGGCTAAATTGTTCTACTTACAACCCCCACCCCCAACACACACACCATCCAAGTTTGACCCCCTTTCTGCAAACACTGAAAGTTTAACCTTTGTTTGAATGATGCTGTAGATTAATGACGCAACAGTGTCACCTGGTGGGGAACATAAAGACGTACAATCCTGCCCAGTCCTATTCAATTCAGCATTTCAACATCTAGACTGCCTGAGTATGGTGGAAAACTTTATCTTTATTTTTTAATATAGAAACACATAAGGCTTTTACCTGTTCATAAGATGTACAAGATAACCTTTTTTTTAATTGTTCAGTTAAGAAAGTATTACAGGCCTATGAGACTGCATTAGTCCCTAGGGGAAATTCACGTTTGAGAGAAGGGAAAAACATTTTATGAAGTGAATATGAACAAGAAAATAAGAACATTTAATGATGTATGCAGAAGAAATCCAGAAAATGCACTACTAAGTGCATTTTCAGCAGTGTGAACTGTGATAAATATACATATAGTGCTATGTCATACACTCAACCACCACTTTGTTAGGTAGAACAAAGCAAATACTGACAGCAAGTTTGGATTCATCACTCCATCAGACCTGTTGCCACTGATTTTCAGTCCAGTTCGTGTGTATTTTGGCATACCTCAGCCTTTTCTCTTTGTTTCCCTTCCTTAAGAAAGGCTTCTTGACAGTCACCCTTCCACTGAGACCATTTCTGATGAAGCTTCAGTGAACAGTAGATGGATCAACTGAAGGGCCAGATGCATCTCTCAGGTCCTGTGTCAGGTCTTTGCTGGATTTACCCCCGTTTCTCTTTAAGATATGACTTTCAGATAAAGTTAATCTGCTGTAGATTGTTTTTTGGCCTTGTCCAGTTTCCTCAAAAATTTTAAGGACACACTTTACACCATGCTGAGATATGCTAAGTTTTCAATTAACAGCTCTTTGGGAATCACCTTGTTGGTGCAAAAATACAATTTTATGCCTTTCAAAATCTTTTATCTTTAACTAAAAAAATGGGGACAAAGTGTGTTTTTTTGCAACAGGCTGGTAGTAACAAAGTGCCTAAAGATACAATTTAAAATTGGTTCTTTACTAAGTAGTCTGTGAAAAATATATGATTGTGCTTTATTATATTTAGTTTTGTTACTTCAGTCTTGTGTGTTAGTGTCGTGTAGACATAACACTGATTCATCCCTCGAGTTTGGTTCCTTTTTTATGCTTGAATGATTCATAGGTCAGTGTTAAGTGGCTTAACAAACAAACAAAAAAACATTCCTCTAAAAGTGGTCAGGTACAAGGACTGGATGAAAAATGAGTGAAAAAGCTGCCAATGTCCAAAGAAAAACTTTGAAAGACCTGTAGAAAGACTGGATAAGTATTGCTCAAGAACACTTTAAAAAGAATTACAAAGTCTGGCTTCTTGTTCAAAAAAGAATCAGAATAGGGAAAAATGTGATTTGAGTGACTTTAAATGTGGCATGGGTTGTTGGTGCCAGTCAGGCCGGTCTGAGTGTGTCAGAAACTGCTGATCTACTGGGATTTTCCCACACAACCATCTCTAGGGTTTACAGAGAATGGTTCAAAAAAGAGAAAATATCCAGTGGGGCATCAACAAGGCATTTTCTCTGGGTGAAAATGCCTTGTTGATGCCAGAGGTCAGAGGAGAATGTCAGAACTGTTTTGAGCTGATGGGAACCACACGTTACAACCAAGGTATGAATAAGAGCAACTCTGAATGCATAACATGTCAAACCTTGAAAGAGATGGCCTACAGCAGCAGAAGACCTTACCAGGTGCCACTCCTGTCAGCAAAGAACAGGAAACTGAGTCTACAATTTACACAGACTCACCAAAACTGAAGACTGGAAAAAATGTTGTCTGGTCTGACAGGTCTGCTGGTAGGGTCAGGATTTGGCATAAACAACATGAAAGCATGGATCTATCCTGCCTTGTATCAACGGTTAGTGGTGGTGTAATGGTGTGGGGGATATTTTCTCGCACATGGATGTGCAGCCAACAACTCTGGAGCAACTGTGTGATGCTATAATGTCAATATGGACCAAAATCACTAAGGAATGTTTCCAGCACCTTGTTGAATCTATGCCATGAAGAATGGAGGCAGTTCTGAAGGCGAAAAGGGGGTCCAACCCAGTACTACAAGGTGTACCTAATAAAGTGTCCAGTTTATAAAGCAATATATGAAGTTAGATATTTTGCTACTTTACATCGAAATGAAAACAACAATACTAAAACAAATGTGATGTATATTGGAGGACAGG
>VUQS01074385.1:0-18740 GCA_015108495.1 Heterochromis multidens | reverse complement strand
ATGAAAACAACAATACTAAAACAAATGTGATGTATATTGGAGGACAGGGTGCTGGCTTTTTGTTGTCAATAGTAATAAAGGACAAAAACTTTAAGATAAATATGTTTCTTTTTTTCATCTTTTCTCTGTTTACTGTAATACTTTTACCTCCTCAGGCTTCTAAAACTGGTCAAATGTAACAATCTAAGACTCTTCTGCTCATGACTCACAAACGTACGCAACCACAAAGTTCTTTAAAGGTTCATACGTCAAAATGGCTTTGAACGACTGCCTCTAGGGGCATGAGGGACTTTCTCAAATGCTCCTCAGTCGTGGAAAAAATGGGGAGACAAGCGCAGCATCTTTCATGTTCTCCCACCATGATACAACCTGCCAGTTTAGGTATAAAAAGGTAACCTTCTAGTCACACTTTAACTTATGGCGCCAGCATGCCGGCTTGATGTAAGACAACTAAGAAGAAGAGTTCACAGGAGCGTGCTGCTTGTGTTTGAAATAAAATATTTTTATTCCAACTAGGTTAAGCTGCTGAGAAGTTTTTTTTTTGTTTTTTTTTTGCAGTCGTCTCCTTACTTTTGGTAGAGGAGATCCATTTTCTGTATCTGTGATTAAAAAAAAGAAAAATTGGCTAACTTAGGGGGAAATGTAATCAGCACGAGAAGGGGAAGTGTTATATATACGCATGTCCTTTACAGAACAGGAATAGGAAGTATGAAGAGGACAGGAAAAAACACAAATCCACTTCTCAAAGCAAAAGAACTGCTGCAAGCGTAAACCACAAATGTTTGTTCACTTTCTATGTAGGCTATGTGTGCAGGTGTTTCTGAAGGTAGCTGTACACTGCTCTTCTGCAGAAAGTGAGTTCTGAAGAACTGCTGGTGTAAAAGATGAGTGACTCACTGGAGAAGACTACAGACTGTCCTTTGTTGCTTCTCGGTGAGAAGTCCAGCGTGAATGAGGAGAAAGGGAATGTAACAGGCACAAGTGAGTTACGTTGGGAGGATGGAGGTCTCCCTGTGGAGCTGCAGAAAGGGATGGAGACCCTACGAGTGAACAGAGAACTGACTGATGTGACTATCTGTGTTCAGGGACGTGACTTCCCTTGCCACAGAGCGATTCTGGCAGCTGCCAGTCACTACTTCAGGTAAAAGATCATCTAGCAGTAACTGTATTGTGATCTTGGGCCTACTTGTTTTACTCATGAATCGTGGCTTTTTGTTACAGGGCAATGTTTTGCAGTGGTCTCAAGGAGAGTCATGAGGAGCGTGTGGAAATGAAAGGGTTGGACAGCGGGACAATGCACTGTCTCTTGGAGTATACCTACACCAGCCGAGCTCTCCTCACACACTCAAATGTCCAGAGAATACTCGAGGCTGCCAGTCAGTTTCAGGTAAAACAGCTTAACTGATGATTTTTGTTTTCTTTCTTTTAAGTTGCTCAATCAGTTTATTTGGCAGTGTCACTGCTCGCAACATCAAGTTTTTTTGTCAGGTCATTGGCACTTTTTGAACACCGTATGTAAAGATTTAGTGGAAGTAACCAGCAGAGACAAAAGGTTCTACAAATCTTTAAAACATGAGTTTAAGCTGTAATTACCAAATGAACCATTTTTCAAAAAAAATTGATGTCAACATGTCTTCCACATAAAGTCATCACAGCTTGAATTTAAACCCAGCACCTTCCTAACATAAATCAACCATAAAGATTATTATTAACTTGATACAAGTTTGTTTCAGTCGAGTTTGGCTTGAAAGGTTTTTTGGCAGCATAAGATCACTTTCTGTGCTACCTGGTGATTCTCTAATGGAAGTAACAACAGTAAAAAAATGAAAAAAATAGAATAAATAAATAAATAAATAAATAAATAATTGCAATCATGTATTTTTAAACCAACATCATTGGTTTATATGACCTATTTTATATTCATTACATTTTAATTCCCTGCATGTAAAGTCAGTTAGAACAAACAGGACATCAAAGGAATGACAATACCTGATACTAAATTAGTAGCAGAAAGGATAAAACCATTTATTTCTAAACAGGATGATAGATTTGGTGCTGTAATGTGGAACTGTAATTAAATTCTTGAACCTGTTATGAGCTTCTCACTTCAGTTTTCCCCTGGTTTAGAGGAACAAACATGTGAAGGAACAAACATGTGATTGGATGAGAAATTGGTTGTGCTAAGAGGGAAGTGAAAGTTGGTCAGTTGTTTACACTCAGGATCATTTTTCCATACAGTCTTAAATTAACTACACAGCTGTGCCACACTACAGAGGAGGCAGGTGTTTGTGTTTCTGTGCTTCTATTTTTGCAACAAGGCTTTGGGTGTTAGATGTTGATGATAAATAGTTCAAGCAGTCTAGTTGGCTCTTCTTCAACAGGGTACTTTAGGATTGCACTTAAGTGTAACTAAGAATTGAGGTTAAGATCACATGAAGAGTTAGAGTTAAGTCTATCATGTGACTGGCTAAAAGATTTCTTCAATTTTATATCTTACAAAGGTAATCAGGTGCTTGTTTCATACTGGACATAAAGAGAATCATGGATGCTTTCACTGCAAGTGATAGGTCACAGTTTGTGGGTGTGTGTGGGTTTTCAAAAGCTTATAAGAACTCAAGTTTAGGCAGTTGGATAAGTAAAGTGGGTACTTGACAAAGCTGTGGGCCTGCTTAGTACAAAAAAGTCTTTCTTTTTACAGTTAGATTGTTTTCTTGCTGCAAATAAGATAAAAAATTGTTTGGTCTGATCCTCACAAATGTCTGAAGATTCACTGCATACAAATGTTTGACTGTTTTATACTGTAGGAGGTATTTTTTGCATAAAAAGTCAACTGTGAATTTTGTCCCTCATCACCTACAATGGAAGAGCACTGGGACATAATTTTGTCACAACCAGTTTAGACACAGGGAATGATTACCAGCAAGCAAATCACATGCCTTTAAAATTTGAGTATAGCTAGAATTATCGGTCTTATCAATCTGGGACAGCTTAATCAGCTACAAATGGCTGTAATCCATGCCCTTGTTTTGTATTTTTGTCTCTTTAGTTCCTGCGTGTGGTAGATGCATGTTCTGGCTTTCTGAGCAAGTCTATGCAGCTAGATACCTGTATCGGCATCCTAAATCTGGCTGACAGACATGCCCTGTCAGCCCTGCGCTCCAGGGCTCAGGACTATATCACTACTCAATTCTCTCAAGTGGTCCAGCAGCAGGACTTCCTGGAGCTGCCAGCAGAGTCTCTGGAGACTGTCCTGCAGAGGGACGACCTGGATGTGAAGTGTGAGGAGTGTGTTTTTGAAGCGCTCATGCGCTGGGTGAGAGCCTGGCAGAATGAACGCTATCCTTTACTGGCCAGGTTGCTTTCACACGTACGATTGCCGCTGTTGGAGCCGGCATACTTTGTTGAGAAAGTGGAGTCAAATGAGCTGATACGCCGCTGCAGTGAGGCTTTTCCTTTGTTGCAAGAGGCCCGCACCTATCATCTCTCTGGCAGGGAGGTCAGTGTAAACCAGTGAACATATTACATATTGTGTTATAGTGTTAATAGCCATTTTGTTTGTCTCATCTCAGAGTTTCATGTACGTTTTACGGTTTTTACAGGTGGTCTCAGAACGAACCAAACCACGTGTGCAGCACTTTCTGTCAGAAGTATTCTTGATCATTGGAGGCTGCACTAAAGATGAACGCTTCATTTCCACTGTCACCTGTTTGGACCCTCTTAGACGCAGCCGACTCGAGGTCGCCAGGATGCCAATGACAGAGTTAGAGGATGAGTCCCAAAATAGAAAATGGGTGGAATTTGCTTGTATCACTTTCCATAATGAAGTATACATATCTGGTGAGTGAGCAAATTCATGTTTTCATAGAAAGGCTTTACTTGTGAAATTGTTCTTTGTTATTGAATGTGAATTATAAAGAATATGAATTTATGAATTTATAGTGTGAACAAAACAAAACAACAGGAAGTCGACATTATTTCTGCACTAACAGTTGCTGTGGTTTTAGGTGTTTCCCAACGCAGGAACTGACAGTTCTGGTTAAGTGGAACACACAAACTTTGAATGCTATGACTAGCACATAGGATTTTTACATCTTTAATCAGAATGATAACAGTGTAGAGTCCCACCACAGTCATTACTAAACACATGGTGGCACGTCAGTATTTTGGAACGAAAGCAATATTTACACAGATGATCACAGTTTTCTCGAATGGTCTCGTTGCTGTAGGAGGTAAAGAGACACAGCATGATGTTTGGAAATATAATGGTGCCCTGGACAAGTGGATCCAAATCGAGCCCCTGTCAAGTGGGCGCTGGAGACACAAGATGGCAGTTCATTGCGGGAAAGTGTATGCAATGGGGGGATTTGATGGAGTTCAGAGGCTTTCTAGTGTTGAGGCCTATGATCCTTTTCACAATCGCTGGATGCAGGTAAACATGATTTCCACAGAGTATAACATTAGACAACATGTTTTTCAAAGTGACTATATTTTCATATTAACTATGACTATGTGTATGTGAAAGGTATTGTTCGCAGTGACTAATAAAAGCTAAGCAAAAGAAAATTGCCAGCAACTCTGTTCTAGGGGTGGCTGTAGCTCAGGAGGTAGAGCAGGTCATCTACTAATTGGAAGGTTGGTGGTTCATGTTCATGTTGTATAAAGCACTTTAAGTGCTCAGGTAGAGTAGAAAAGTGCTATATAAGAATCAGTCCATTTACCATTCTATGGAGCATATTGATGTTAGTGTTTTGGAATCTGTTTTATTTTGCCATTCTTGGTTTTCATGCACTCTAGGTGTTGTTTTGCTCCTAGTTTTCTGCACCACCTCTTCCAATCAGCTATTACTCATCTAGTATATTTTTCTTGAACCTAGTGTATATAACTCAGATTTTAAAAAAGCTGAGACACTGTGTAAAATTTAAATTAAAACAGAATGCAATGATTTGCAAATCTCATAAACACATATTTAGAACATTGAAAACATAAAATGTTTAAAGTGAGAAAATGTACCATTTAAGGAAAAAAAAACAAGGTCATTTAGAATTTGATGAAAGCAAGATGTTTCAGAAAAAAGTTGAGGCAGGGCCATATTTACCACTATGTAGCATCCCCTCTTCTTTTAACTACAGTCTGTCTGGGAACTGAGGAGACCAGTTGCTGGACTTTTGAGAGAGGAATGTTGTTTCATTCTTGTCTGACAGGATTCTAGCAGCTCAACAGTCCTGTGTTTTCTTTGTTGTACTTTCCATTTCATGATGCACCAAATGTTTTCAATTTGTGAAAGGTCTGGACTGCAGGGAGGCCAGTTCAGCACCTGGAGCACCAGCGCTGATAACAGGCCAGATGGTCCCTCTCCTAATTTCAAATTTAAATGTATCTGACCACAGAACAGTTTTCCACTTTACCTCAGTCTGTTTTAAATGAGCTTTGGCCCAGAGAAGTGTTTCTGGATCATGTTCATATATGGCTTCTTCTTTGCATGATAGAGCTTTAACCTGCATTTGTGGATGGCGTGGTGAACTGTGTTCACAGACAATGATTTCTGGTAGTGTTCCTGAGCCTATCCAAAGATCACAGGCATCCAATACTAATTTTCGGCCTTGTCCCCTTGTGCACAGAGATTTTCTGTTCTCTTAATGTTTTGATGATATTATATAATATAGATGATGAGATATTCAAAGTCTTTGCAATTTTATGTTGAGAATAATTAATTCTGAAATTGATCTGAAATTGTTCCACAATTTGTAGACACAGTATTTTGCAGATTGGTGAACCTCTTCCAATCTTTACTTCTGAGAAACTCTGCCTCTCTAAGATGCTCTTTTTTATATCCAAACATGTTACTGACCTGTTGCCAATCAACTTAATCAGTTTCCAAATGTTCCTCCAGCTGTTTCTTTTTAGTACCACTTATTTTTCCAGTATTTTGTTGCCCCCATCCCAACTTTTTTGAGACATGTTGCTGTCATCACACTCAAAATAAACTATTTTTTTTATGAAATAGTAAAATCTCTCTGTTTATATATTTGATATGTTTTCTATTTTCTATTGTGAATAAAACGCGGGTTTATGAGATTTGTAAATCATTGCATTCTGTTTTTATTTACATTTTACTCGTCCAAAGCGTCCCAGCATTTTTGGAATTGGGGTTGTACTATACCTCCTGTGCCACACATCCCCAGTTACTGGATTGTTTTGTTACTTTCAACAGTCCAGCTTTCCAGATATTGTCTAAATTTGTATTCCTTGTGTTTTCTTTTTCTAGTTCAGATATTCTTTGTGTATTTTTGTGTTTCCTCGTGTTCCTAGTTGATATCCTATTGAATTTTGGATACTTTGTCTGTCGCCTTCCCGCTTTATTTGCCTCACTAACTGACTCATCTATGATCTCAAGCCTGGAAGTAAAGTTGTCTGTTTTGGATTTTCACCTGCCTCTAGTGTCTGAGAAAGATTTCCACCTTTCTACCATCAGTTCTAACTATTAAGTTAGCATCTTCTGTTTAATTCTTTTAGCTTTATGGACTGCTCCTGTTCCCTTACTGTTTTGGTTCAGATATACTTATATATGTTACAGGTGACACCTCTTGCAGTAGGTGTGAGCTCCTTTGCTGCTGCAAGCTTTGACAGATGGATCTATGTGATTGGTGGTGGGCCGAATGGAAAGCTGGCCACTGATAACGTTCAGTGCTGGGAGCCAGGGACAGACTGCTGGGAGCTGAAGGCACCCATACCCATTGAAACCAAATGCACTAATGCTGTTACATTCAAGAACTGCATCTATGTAGTTGGTAAGCTGTCAGTGGTTGAATGCAACTAAGTACATTTACTCAGTTAAACTCATGGTATTTATTTATAACATTCACACGAGCCTTTTTTTTTTTCATCACGAGTACTTTGGGTTTTGATATATTTAGTATATTTTCAGAGTTTTGTTTCTAAAGAATGTGTTCATCTGTTTTTTATTGTATTAATATGGGTACTGCTATTATATATTGATTCGGCACCTGTCCGATTCTCTTTGTGGTCTCAGGCGGTGCCATGCATGCCATGTACTGCTACTCCCCTCTGTCTGACTCCTGGACCCTTGTGACCCGTCTGGGGGAGAGGGCAAGTTGTGCCATCGCTGCCTGTAACAACAAACTTTTCATCACTGGGGGAAGGGATAACAAGAACCAAGTCATCTCCACAGTGATGTGTTGGGATGTCACCCGAGGGGTGTTGACAGAGGAGTGTGTTTTACCAATGGGAGTGTCGCACCACGGTAGTGTGACCCTCATGAAGTCATACACACATATACACAGAATAACACCTGCCTCAGAGGGCCACTGACACAGGCTTCTGTGCACAGGACGTTTTTGGTGCTGAGTGTGGTAGTAGGATTATGCATAAGAAATAAAAACATGTTCAAAGATAAGAAAAATGTTGGGGGTTTTTTTTGCATGCATCACAATGTTTACTTTATCTTTGTTACCACTTTGTAACAAGTTAATCACTATGTTTAAACTGATGTAGGAACACAAAACTTTTGAAAAACATTGCATTTGTATGGTGTAGTGATTTCCTTTTTTTCAACTCAGAAATTAATTTTCTTTCTCAGAAAATTTTGGATTACTATGTCACGTCTAAGGGTTTGAAAGAAGGCAACTGGACTTTCACTTTTGGACATTTCACTTTTCATCCAAAAGGCTTCTTCAGTTCTAAAACCAAATGTTGGAGAGTCCCAGGTATTTAAACCCTAGTGGGGGTTGTCTCTTGAGTGGACTGAGAACCTACACAGACATTACTATGTCACAATAATACAAAGGCAACCAGTGAGCTTGAAACAAAATGAAATCAGTCTACAAACACAAATAAGAAAATCAAACATTTGCTAAGTCATTATCTTGGTTTTTCTTATGTCTCACCACCAGAGCAATTTAATGTTGCATTACAGGAGAAGCTGTTTGAATTTCATTTGATATGAAAGTAATGTAAAGCACATGTGTAACAACGATTCAATTAACGTTTGAATTCTTTGCTTTTACGGTTTTAATTGGCAAACTAACTCTAAACTCTAATGTTGCTCGAAGAATACAGTAGTATTTGAACGCAACATAAGCTACCTGGATATAAACAAATAAACGTACATGTCAAACAGAAGCTATAGTCCATCTCCTTGTGAGTGCTGCCATCAAGTGGTGAAAATATCTCATGTCAAGGGTTACTGAGCCTTTAAGAGCCAAGTCCTAAACCATTTTTGTGAATTCAGTTTTTGTGAATAACTGTGTTGTAGGATTTGTTTTTCAGGAGTCGCTACTGACAAAGCAGGAATATATATCATCAACTAGGAAGCTTTTAAAAAACAAAACAAAACAAAAAAACAAAACAATGCGACTGTTGTGTTAAGAAAACAGTCAAAGAAATATATTTTTAAAGACGAAATATGTATTTCTTGGTTAATCTTGTTCCTGAAAAGCAGGACGCGGCCGTCACCGGAAACAGGTGAGGTAGTGCCTGGTACCTGTTACCTGTAACTGGTTGCTTTTACGGGATTTTGGTAGCCAGTCCTCCAGCAGGTATCGGTTTCGACGCACTTAAGAGTCTGGTAGGCTATAAACTAATCCAGACTTGTTCCAAGAAAAAAAAAAAAAGACAGTTTCTAGAGTGACTGAATTTATACGACCTACCTGAGAGAAGAAAGTGAAAGTAAAGTTTTCGAGAGTAGTAGTTAAGTGTCGGCGGCGCTGCTGCTGCATTTTTCAGGCTGTTCAGAAATGATTCGTCGTTATTTCCTCGCATTTTGGATCCTTACCTCCTATGCAGGTGAGTTTGGCTATCCTGAACTTTTTAAGTTTGGCACTTTTCTGTGTGTATGCACACTACTGTTCACCAGGTCAGCAGACTTCCGTCACAGGCCTGATCTTGGAGCACAGGACAGGGATTTACACAGGTGTGCCAGAATTACTTCGTATTTTCTAACCAACTTGTAACGTGTGAATTCTTGTCTTTACGGTTTAAAATGGTCAGTTTATGTCCTGAAAAAACGAGTTGCGCAGAAATGAAACAGCTATACAGAAATGTATAGTTCTACATGTATGTTATTAGAAAAAAGCAGAGACCAGCTGCTTGCAAGTTTTGAAAACACATTGGCACGGAAGGAGATAAGATAAACATGAAAACAACGTTTAATTTGTATGCAATCTGGAAATAATGTACACGCTGATTTGTTAATTTGAATGCTATCCTGTATTAAGTATTCAGTGGACAAACTTACTGAGAAAGGCGAAACTCAGGTATGGTTGATATTTCTTAGTCCATTGTCTGTTTGCCTCCCGCCCAGGTGAGTTTACCTTTGCATTATACATGTCCAGATTTTTTTAAGCTTGACTAAGATATTAGTCATAGGGGTAGCAGATGTCTGTACAGGCCTGATGTGAAATGATAGTGATACATTCAGCACTATGGGAATAACAAAAATACATCTGAGTGTGTTTATTACATTAATTTTATACCTGTAGTTACACCAGTGTCTAGCACCACAACAGCAGTGGCGCTATTCCACTTTATTTGTTTTAAGATTATATATGCTGACTATGTGTCAGGGGTTTGTATGTAGTACTGCTTGAAACTGTATTTTTTTTTTGGTCTTTATGATCTTTTCACTCTTTTTCAACTACATTTAACAATTTACATGAGTCAGTTTACATATTTAATTTCATACAGATTCCTAAATTTAATGACCCTTTAATAGCTTACCAGTCAGTGCTGTAGCTGATTTCATCCTGAACATCTTAATCCATATTTACAAATATTCTGAGAGTACTCAGAGAGCTCCTTATTTACACTACATAGCTGTACTTTTCTGTTAAGTCTAGCAACCTCAACAGCCTCTCCTACCCCAGCGAATGCTTTATTGCCATTACTAATTGGATGTCTTTAAAACTGAGGTTCTGGTGTTTGGCTAAGACACCTTCTCTGAGGTGGTCAGTACATTGGTCCCCTCGATAGCAATATCATATCTTCTGCTAAGAACCTCTGTTTTTGACCAGCATTTGAATTTTGAATTTCACATCTCAATGCTCATCTAGTTTTGTTTCTTTCATCTAAGAAACACTGCAAAAATCAAACCTTTATTGGCACCCAATAATTTGGAACTTTTAGTAGACACTTTAATTTTCTCCCGTCTCGATTACCGTAACTCACTTTTCACTTGCATCTCTCGGTCCTCCTTAGCCTGTCTTCAGCTGGTCCAGAACACCATAGCTAGGTTGCAAACAAAAACTATCCGGCACTCACACATCAACCCCATGTCAAGACTCAGTTGTGTGGCAGCCTCAACCTCTCTGATCATCTGATCAGGGTTTTGTAATTGTTCCATGTTATTATGTTATTTTAAAACCAGCTGTGACCATGCTTTTGAGGTTGTAGCTCCTGAACATGGGAACAGCCATCCTCAGCCCGTCAGGTCGGCCGAATCGGTGGTTTTGATTTAAATGGCTGCTGAAAACTAATTTTTATAGGTTAGTTTTCCTTAATCTTTCACATCTAATGTCTGTATGGAAGTGTATATGTAGGAATGAATGTAAGACTGTATGTTTGACTGTGTGTCTGTATGCTGAGACATGTACATTTATCTTTAATTTGTGGTTTTATCCAAACTGTGAAGCACTTTGTAGTTGTGTGTTTTAAAAAGTGGTATACAAATAAAGTTATTATTATTATTCCTTACACTAAAGATTTCAATCCAAGCTTAGGAGCAGTGTTTGGGAGTTCATTTTGAAATGTAGTAGGGTACAGATTACTAGTTGCCCTTTTAAAAATGTAATCAGTAATGTAACTTATTATATTTGATTACTTGTTGATAGCTTTTCTAACAAATGTTTTAAACTGAGCTATAAAGCGTAAAAGTCACATAGTGTTCAGCCTGCTCAATGCGATTGTTGTCAGACATGTTAACTAGCTAGCAATTACTTTGTTAAGAATTGAAATTAAACTTACAAATCCAGCGTACTGCAGTGGCATGAAGGAACATGACTTAATCATACCTTGAACTTTATTGTAGGTGACTGATTATGGTTGCATTAACGCACATGTAGATAT
Source organism: Heterochromis multidens (assembly GCA_015108495.1). Classification (NCBI taxonomy): domain Eukaryota; kingdom Metazoa; phylum Chordata; class Actinopteri; order Cichliformes; family Cichlidae; genus Heterochromis; species Heterochromis multidens. The sequence continues at coordinate 7,661 of VUQS01074385.1, read as the reverse complement.
GCCTCAGGTCAGACATTAAGCATTTTAGTGTTTTAAACCTTTTTTCAGATTCCTGAAGTAAAATATTTTTGAACATCCATCACAAAAACTTGTTTTTATCTGACTGCTGGGTTTGTCTGACTGAACAGGAGATTCATAGAGCAGTGCTCAAAGCACATAACATGTCCTTACATCTGTGCTTTAGGTATGACCATTTATTTTTATGTATTTATTTTAGCTAAGTTTCACTGTAAAATGTATTTGAAGCCAGTATGTAAACCTTCACTCAAGTTTTTTTTTTTTAGACAGGCTGCTTTTTGTTACTCATGTTAAAAAATGCTAGTTAAAAAATTTAACCAGTCTCCTTTAACAATTTATTATCTGAACATCAGCGATGACAGATATTTCTATTTGTTTACTATTCTTAACTTATGAGCAAATAAGATGACTGATGGAAGTGGGTGATATTTATGTCTCACAAGCTTTGTGGTCCTTATGACAGCTATCCTGTAGCTTCATACATTTGTGCGATTGAACTTGTGCTCATTCAAAGATGGTGTAGTTAAAGGGTAGAAAGACATTTGAAGCTTTTTTTTTTTAACAATGTTTTTTTTTTCTCCAGAACAAAACAGTAAAAAATAGAACAAAAAATAAAAATACAAAATGGCTATTAGTCAAATGATTACTTTAAACAGGATTTCACAGTTATGTAACAAAAATAAAAGATTTGAACCGATAAAATCAGCTTCATTCAAATGCCTTGCAGATTTGGCTGTGTTGGATTATATAAACTGTACAAGTTAAAATTGTATTACACTGTTTCTAGCACCTTAGTGTATATTGCTTAAGTCTTGATACTGAGCTGTAATCATGCTTGTACTGTTCATAATATACTAAGATTTTTGCATTTTGCATCTTTCTTCACTTTTCTATTTTCTATGTCTAGTTGCTGGGCAGTTGACACAATATGCACTCCTGGGTCAGATGGTCACCTTCAAGACAGACATAAAAGATCACCCTGATCATATTCTGTGGAAACATAATGGGAATAAAGTGGTAGAATTTAATGGCAATGAGCAACATGTGTATGGCCCATTTGAAAACAGGATCATTCTTGACTGGTTTTCTGCAGACCTCATAATCAACCAACTGAGTCATAGTGACAGTGGAGGCTATGAACTGGAGGTACTCACAAAAACACTTTTAAATCGCGTTAAATTTAACTTGGAGGTCATAGGTAAGTTCTTTTTATACTATCTTTTTAAATAATTAACAATGACATCTATGTTCTTTGGAACTGTATGCATATGTGTGGCTTTACTAACTTCAATCTTTTCCCTTGAAATAATGTATGTATTTACTGAAATCCACACATAAAATGGAGTACTTGCATTACAGAAAAATTGCCTATTATTCAACTGCAAAATATCGGATCTTTTTATGATTTTTGCAGCTCTGTATTACAGTTTATATTTAATGCAGGACACTGATCAATAGAAAATCCAGGCTTAGTATTGTCAGAGTCCAGTGCCTGCAATGGGAGACCGTGTGCATTAAAGTGACAAAGAGTTTACTGGGTAAATTGCTCACATAACCTGTGGGCTAGTGTTTGCCTACCAGTGGCAGCTATGAAGCAAAATCGTGTTGTAGCCAAAGAAATATCATATGGTGACTGGACTGGTACTTCCAACTTAATTTGAGCACTCAAAGCACTTTCTACTACAAGTCTTATTCACCCAATCTTTAATACAGTGCTTTTATCTATACCTAAGCACTTTTTATCTAACATTCACACACACTCCAATGGATATATTGGGGACAACTCAGAGTTCAGCATCTTCAGCATGCCCATGGATACTTTGACACATGCACTGGAGGGGCTAGGGATTGATCCACCAACCTTTTAATTAGTTAACAGCTCGCTCTACCACTTGAGCTACAGCCATCCGCATATATGAGCTGTCCTGTGTTCTGGTAAAAAACGGCTTTCTGAATATCAAATTAAAAGCTATATTTTCATCAAACAAACTAAACATTACACAGGAGCAAAAGCACTTAACATGAAGCATATTGGTTGCCTTCAAAGTCTTGGAAGACTGGAGGGATATCTGGAGGAACTCTTGCTTCATACTTGTCAAAAGATTTTACTGTCCAGGAATCTGGTTTAAAATAATTTAAAGTAATTTTTGAACCTCATGAGTCTCTTATACAAAACAAAACATCAGTGGTGTGGAGTGATGGGTTATTCTAGACTGCTATTTGTAGTTCACTCATTTCTAATTAAAATATTTTGCTTTTTCCTCACTTAATCCGACAGCTTATTAGTTGGATTTATATTTACATTAAATCATAAGCTGGACACCAACTAGTTAATACTGGCTCTGTCTTTAATAATAGTAAAAAACTGCATGTGTGCTTTTATTCTGAAGGATTATGAATGTAAGACTTGTGCTTGTAATTGGTGAGTGTTTATTTTTACATTGTTGCATTGTGCCTTAAGTATAAAGGCTTTGGTTGTTTGCCAAGCAGCCTAAAACAGTGTATACTTACAGTTTGGTGCTAAATGGCAAATACTGTTGACTTACATTTGAATTGAAGTCAGAGTATTGACGTCATGCACCCTCTGCTGGTAGTCATTTTCAAACCAAAATGGTACTTTTTTTGTTAGTTCAGATAATATGTAATGATTATTTTGTTTCCCCAGCCTTAAACCAAATAGTGGTAGATATGTTTATGTCTCAAACACAGGGCCAATAGCAAGAAAGAAAACAGACAAACAAATAAACAAACAAATAAACAGACAAACATTAGTTTGAAACAATTTAGCCTTTATTAGACTTGAATATATGATAATGGCATGATGATACCCCAGATGATTGTATTGATTCATGAATGCAATGTTTACTGTACAACTCCATGCCACACACAGCATGGGAAGATTTATATTTTTGTATATTTTAATTTCAGGTTTGCTTTTTTGTATTTGCATTCACATATTCATATAGACAGAGTAGCCAAGCCCAACATATCCTGTGAGATGAACGATGGCAACAGCTCTGAAAAATCTGGAAATCAAGCCACACTGATGTGCTCTGCAAAGCCATCTAAGTCCTTGAAGTTTGAGTGGAGCCAACGTGGAAAAATTCAGCCTGGACAAAAGTTAACAATACTTCTAGGGAAAGAACATGACGATGAAGTATACAGCTGTACTGTGAGTGACCTTTTGTCCAAAGAAACAGCTACATTCACTGCAAAGGATTGCTACCCTGGTAAGATTTTAATAAGCCATTAGCTCAACTATATATTTATATTTTGTGTCATGGAATTGGACATTTAACCAGATAATTTCCTGAAACTATTTTATATAAACTATTGTTACCAGTGCTTGGTTCAATTAATAAACAATACTTGCAATACTGCACTGACAATAACAGTGACTTTAATATCAAAGAATGCATTTTTTCAGTTTCCTGTAATATAAATAAAAATAAAACTGAAAAATGATGTGTAGAGAGCACATCTCCACTGCATTATCAATTATATTAATGGAAAAAAAATCTCTTTAATTAAGTTTTTCTTTTAAATTCATATACATATCCATTTGGCCTTTATTAAGGGAGACTGCAGAGTCTATGTAGTCTAAAATCTCCAGTTTTATGTAAATGTAACTGTATGCAAATGTGTATGGCTGTTACGGAAGTTGCTGTATTTAGATTTTTGTGTTTCTGTGCAGTTGGAATTTCAGCTGGACTCGTTGCCGGACTGATTATTGGCCTGATACTACTATGTGTTTTGGGCACTTTGGGCATAGTAGTGTACTGCAAACAAAAGCGAAAAGGTATAGTAAAACAACAACAGTTGAAGAAATTACAACTTCTCCAGAGAAATGGATCCCCAAATTATTAATTTATGATTAAATGCAGAACATTTTGTGATACAGAGGATATACTGTATATTCGGAGATGTCCATGTATTCTCAAAGCTATGGTTAACAGCTGACCTAATAGCATAATAAGTTCTCCAAGACCAATGTTTTGTGTTACTTGGAGATCAAATGTTTTGCCATAAGTATCAACAGTATGTTTAGAAATGCATTTATGTGCAGTATTATTGAAAAGCTACTGGTTTTAATGACTCTTAACTTTCATAGTGTACGTAAGAAAGTCACATTGCCTCTTTGTTATTATTTCTCCTCTTTTGATTCCAGCATGCTTTGTAAAAAAGAAGAAAAATGATGAGGAACAGCAGTCACCTCTTTTTGAGGCAAACGGTATAATGCTGTTTTTTTTTTTCAGCTCTGCAATTTTTTTGACATCAATTAATTTGATAATTATTTTTATGATTTATTGAGTTTCAAAATGTGGGATGATAGTGCAAAAAAAAAAAGAAACATTAGAGGTGCTCAGTCCTGAAAGAGACATCTTTACATTTCTGTAACCTGACCAATGATAATAATCACCTGATTGTTTAGACTGAGATATAAATAAAATATGTTATTTTAGTGTTGCCTTAGCTGTTCACTAACATTACACATCGAGATCTTTCATTTGTGACTCTTTTCTTTGTTACCAGTAAGGTATACTCTGTATTTCCATTTGTTTCATGGTCAGAAAAGAATAGACTTCACGGTAAGAAAAAGAAGACTCCCCTTGACAGAGAAGCCACACTACCCTCTTCCCAGCCACTTCGCAATCACAATCATGGTGAGTGCAAGCATACAGTGGGATCAAATAATTATTTCGGCCACTTTAATAGACCAGGTAAAGGCTACTTTATGATGCTTTGATGATTTGGGGTATTTTATTTACCTTTTTTAAGCTCCAGGCAGGTTTCTCTATTAGTTTTTTACTGTTGCTATAACATTTTAAAAGTGTTTGTATTCTATAATAATGACAAACATTATGAAAAAAAAACCTGTCTATGTTGTGAGTATGTATTCCCTTTCTGATCAAACCACGTTTATGTAATTGATTTAAAAGTATCCAATTCTATCCAGCTAAGTGACAGTTTCTTGGAAAAAAAACAAAAACATGCATGTCTGTGACTAAGAACTTTTTAACAGATTAACTTTATATGACTTCAGGGAACTGCATATTTCCCAAAACTGTAACTGAAATAATCAAGCATATCTGTTTGGAAACAGTTACACTAGTTACACATTGTCATAATGCTTGAACCTGAACTGATCGAAACTAATCTGACATTTGGATATTTAACTCATTAGCTGCAACATGCTTGCTGCACATGTCGACACACTGATTGTCAGAATCCCACAGTCTTCCCATTCTTGCTGCTGATGTGTCACGTCACATTTCCATTTTTCTCCCCTGCCAGCCTAAATTATTTGAATTGTCACCTGATCAAAAACATAGTTGTGGGTTATTTATTCTATTGGTAGTGCATCCCACCACACTAGAGCTTTTAAAATTTTTTTAGTATTTTATTAGCAGATGTCATTAAGAAGGAAGCCCAGAGAGCTGAGCCACAGAGAAAAAATGAATAGTTTTTCCCTAGTGTTGATGGGACTTCATTTCTATGGAGTCATTCATTGCAGGTGAATAGGGTACATGCAGCAATTACACAGCTGACTTACTGTTCCTGACATTTAAATGCACTGACTCATCAAAACTGGTCTTGGACTGCAGCATTGATATATGGCATTATCTAGATTGCTGTAGCATGTATAAGCTGACATTTAACATTACTTCATCATGTACTTACTCTCTTTTACGTACTCTCTTTGTGTTCTCTGTGTGTGCCCCAGATCAGAGACACCCCCCCCCCCCACCCCCCACCCAGCAGGTGCACCTGGAGCAGAGCTAATGCTAACTGAGCCAGCAGTTGCTTAATAAATAAATAAATAAATACAAAAAGAATGGGAGATTTTCATGATGAGATGCCACCAAAAGGGTGCACAAAAGCAGATGTTATTTATAATCACTGATCGATGCTATGATGTTGCTACAATTTTGTTTTTCTGTTTGCAATTCATTTCTTACAGGGTCTGTTAAGAAGCTTATTACAGAATTAGAGAAAAAACAATTACTGAGAGGTAATTTTTGTTTTTACTCTTCCATTAACTGATCACACCAGTAAAATACAATAATCCTCAAATATTTTTTATAACTTTTTGTGAAATGGATTGTTCATTTGATTAACACCTACAACAGATTCTTGTTTTCATTAATAACTGTTTTCTTTACTTTAAAACAACATTAACTTTAATTTGCTGCTTTGCCAAATGTTTTTTTCTTCAAAAGTGACATTAAATAGTAACCAGTTTATAAAATGAAATTATGCATTTTTATTAACAAAATAAGCCATTAACCAAACAAATGTTTCTGACTCACAGCTCCCAGAGAAGTTTTTATATGGTTTAATCTCCTAAAGCTATTTTTTTGTTTTTTGTGTTTCAGATTCAAAAAACATGTCTAAGAACCTTGCTAGAAACAATAAAGGACCCACTGACACAGATCCATGCAGAGAAAGCAGACCCTCCACTGCTTCTGAAAGGCCAGGTTTGAAAACTATTCTATCCCAGTTTTATTAAGTTTAAGTTACAGAAATAAATAAATAAATAAGGCAGAGCCAGACTCATTTCTGAACATGCAAGTACAGAATTTTAGAGTTATTTGCTAAATGTGTGACTGTTTCTATGACATTAAGTATTTATTCCTTCAGTTATTTGTTTTATTCAAATTATCTTATAGAAAATGCTATGCATTTACCATGTTAAAATAACTTTGCATATTATTTGGATGACATTGCAAAAGCTACATTTACTTTCAAAATAAAAATTAATGGTTTACTGTGTTTGAGGATCAGTAGAAGGTCAGAATACAGTGTCACTTCTTAGACCTCAGTCAGTATACTGCTCAGCCTTTAAATATGCATCCTTATGTCATAGACAGTACAATTGTAGTAGCAATTCTATTATACTTTTTTAAATTTTTTACTTTCCTGGCTTTGAGATATTAAAAAATGTCTTAGATTCAACAGAGAAAACTGTATTTATACAAGCACATGTTGCAAATAACTTTTTTGTTTATTTTTATCTAGTCTCCTTTACTTTCTTGACCCATTTTTAAACCTTGTGTTTGGTTCAAAAAGCAAACCAGACTAGTGCACTTTTTCAGCTTTTCTTTTTTACTGTTTGTTTCAGAGTCAGAGGAAGAGGCAGATGAGGAAGCAAATTCTGCCATTGTAAAAGGTATTTTTCATTCCACTGCCCAGCCACGTTCCCCTGTGACCCACATCACAGCAAACATGGCACTTGCTGATGAACACAATGAACATGCCATCTCAGATCAGATCACTGGAGAAGCTAAAGAGGAAATTGAAAAGGAAAAAGATGAAAATGAATCAGATGACATGAGAGAGGAGCAAGAATTTCCCACCATTCCTGAACAGACAGGTGCAGAAACAACAGCAATAACCAACATTTTTTTTCCCCTGGTACAGAAAGAATCCCACTTTGGAAAAGACACCAGAAAAATAATGAGCAAACATGTTTCAAACAAAATAACTTCCATTTTGGTCCACAAGTTTTTGGACAATGCCACAATTTTTCTAGTTCTGCCTCTGAACACCAGCACAGTGGATTTTAAATCAAGCAGTCAATATGTGATTGAAGTGGAGACTTTTGATTTTAAATCAGTGAATGTAATAAAGTATTGCATTAA
>VUQS01074384.1:0-15778 GCA_015108495.1 Heterochromis multidens | reverse complement strand
ACCCTGAAATGAATGTAGAAATGCAGAGACCTTCGCCTGCAGGGGCCCCAAACGAAGCTGAAACGTGTGTGCAAGTAGATTTTTATTGAAGCAGACGACTTCCCTGAGCTGTTCTCCGTCATGAAGCTGTGGGAGGCAGAGGTGAAGGCAAGTGCAGAAAACACACACACACACACACACACACACACACACACACAGGAAATCAACCACTTTACACACCTCCCTCGGTCACATAGCAGGAAGGAAGAGACACCTTCACTTCCTCACAGCACTCGGGAACCTTCCTGCTGACCTGCTGCTTCTATGGCTGTCGTCACTCAAAAAATAAAAAAATAACTTTATTTATATTAAAGATTATGTACAAATAGATGTCATGTAGAAAAGTGATTAACAAGAGTTGTGTTACAAAAACTATAAATGCTTCATATAGTCACTGAGTCTTTATAATAAGTTGAAGCAAAATACATCCTTATGGTTTCCACAGGAATTCAGAGGATAAGAAGCAGCCAGGCGCTGCTAATCAAATACACTTAATTGATCATCATCAGTGTGAGCAGCTCTATAAATGCAGATGTTTTAGCAGTTTGCTGGTCTGAAGCAAAGTGTGCAAGTATGTTAGCACAATGGTCAGACTGTGCAATGTTCAGAGAAACAAACAAAGTGGAGATGCTTGGCCATCATGCACAGCAGCACGTTTGGAGGAAACCAAACACCTCAAACCAACTGTCAGCACGGTGGTGGAGGGATGAGGATTTGGGCACCTTGCAGTCACTGAGTGCACCATGAACTCCTCTGTATACCAAAGTATTCTAGAGTCAAATGTGAGGCCATCTGTCCCACAGCTAAAGCTTGGACCAAACTGGGTCATCAACAGGACAATGATCCCAAGCACAGCAGCAAATCTACAACAGAATGGCTGAAAAAGAAAAGAATCAAAGTGCTGCAATGGTCCAAAGTCCAGACCTCAACCTGACTGAGATGCTGTGGTGGGACCTTCAGAAAGTGTCATGTTGTTGTGGTGAATTGGACTCAAATGCAGACTTCTGGGGCAGAACTAGATAAACAAAAAAACAACTTTTATTCAGGTGGCGCATGAAGTCAGTGAAAATCCAAAACAGAAAATCAACTGCAGAATCCAAAGAACCATAATGAACAGGGAGAATTAAACAGGCTGGGAACACAGACAATCTGAGAAACGACACAGGGAGAGAACTGCCAGATAACTGCATTAAAAATGCTCCAAAAGGCTCCAACAGCACAAACACGGTCCAGAGGTCCAGTTCAGGCTGGCCTAGCAGACAGCTAGCTGCTACATACTTCCATTTGAAATAACTTAGTTTCAAATTCTTGCTGACTGACCAGGTGGAAGTCTTGATGCCTGAAAGACGAAGCCAACGCTGAAGTGCCAAAACCTGCAGTTTCTCTAATCTCCACTTGAGGCTCCAAAAGTGAGTCAGTCCCTGTGGACTCCCTGTTAAAATTGTATTCTTTATTCTTTATTCAGATCCCCATTAGCTGTTACCGCAGTTCCTATTTTCCACAGATAAAAACAATAAAACAACAACAAGAGCTGTTCCCTTGCTTCATGATTTAACAAAGGGGGGTAAATGACTTTTCCACACAGGGTTTGGATGAAATCATCATTTAAAAACTGCATTTTGTATTTACTCTGGTTATCTTTGTCTAATATTAAAATGTGTTTGATGATCTGAAACGTGTGACATATATGCAAAAAACTAAAAAATCAGGAATAGAACAGATACTTTTTCACAGCACTGTGTGTGACTGAGACATACTGTTGATAAACCCAACAAACCATCTGAAATGAACCCGACACCACTGGTTATAAATGACCTCGGCAGTACACCGTGTCAGTGCCCAGATATTTTGGCTTTACCACTGTGAAGCTGGCGTGGTGTAATTTGTTTGACAGATCTTATATCGTTCAGAAAACGTGTTCTCTGTTAGTCTCCACGGTCCAGCTGACAGACTCCTTTATTGCTGGGACAGGAGGACATTTTCTTCCCATGGCAGCTCCGTGTTAATTGATGGGGACTCATTATTGTTTTGTTTGGATCGCGTCTGACTGAGGTCATGTCCTCTTCAGATGTTTGCACCCGTTTGTCAAATAATTTGCATATTAGGTGTGGGTCACGGCTCCATTTCTGTAATGACCTCCAGAACAGCAGAGTTAATTTAAAATGAAAAAATATAACCAGAAACATTGTTGCTGTCTATTTCTATATGACACAAATGAAAACAAAGCAAATGAACAGCTTTTACATTCCACTTGTTCAGTCATCTCGTTTCTCATGTTCTGTTTTCAATGTTTGATCAAAGTTTAGAAGAAAAAAAGAGCTAAAGCAAAATTATTTGAGGTTTTATTCGTCTGCATCATCAGTTTCTGAGTTCAGACAAGTGTGTCGGTGTCTCGGGGTCGCTGAGTTTTCTCGGGCTGAACTCGAGGCCACGTTTGACGCTGTCACAGCTGAGGTTATGGCTGACAGTGACAAATGTGGGCCGACTGAGCCTCAGGAGCCAAAACACGAAGGGAGTGAGAAGATTAGTGGTGTCATTTAAATTTCATGTGTGGCCTCAAAGTAGGGCACGTCTATCAAATTTAGTGGAGCTGTGACTTCATTTAATAATGCACTTTAACACCGAAGGCTTCCTTCATATTGAGAACTGGTGAAAGTATTAAATATGTCTCAGAATTGTCACTCTACATTAATCTGTTGTTCACTTATATTCAAACTAATAATCTGTCATTATTTCACATTGTTCTATTCTTAGTCCACTTATTTGAAGTGGAAATGCATTTGATTTGAAACTGTACTGTGGATGTGGATATCAGAGCAGAAACAGACCAGAGAAACTTCATTGCTTTTAAACTGATTCTAATTTTAGGCCTCAGATCGTTTCTTTAAACTTTAAATGAGTTGGACTGCAGCAGTTTTAAAACAAATGTCCCTACTAACTTGCTTTTTATTCTTTAATTTTTTTTAAATTATCAGTGCTTAGCACAAAATAAATCTAAATGATGAATATTTGGTATATTTGCTTTAGTCATTTAAGTCCAAGACACCTTGTTAGGTGCACTTGATCAACTGCTTGTTAATGCAATTATCTAATCAGCCACTCACATGGAAGTACCTCAATGCATTAAGCATGTAGACATGGTGAAGACGACCTGCCGAAGTTGAAACTGAACATCAATATGAGGAAGAAAGGTGATTTAAGTCACTTTGAAGCATGGTTGTTAGTACCAGGGTGTTGGTCTGAGTCTCTAAGGTTTATAGAGAATAGTCCAAAAAATTCAATTCAATTTTATTTATATAGCACCAAATCACAACGACAGTCGCCTCAAGGAGCTTTATATTGTAAGGTAAAGACCCTACAATAATACAGAAAAACCCAAACAATAAGACAATCCCCTATGAGCAAGCATTTGGCAATGGTGGGAAGGAAAAACTCCCTTTTAACAGGAAGAAACCTCCAGCAGAACCAGGCTCAGGGAGGGGCAGCCATCTGCTATGACTGGTTTCACACTGTGGAGGAGAGCCAGAGATTAATAATAACTCATGATTAAGAGTATAAACACATTGAGTGAACAGACAAAATATCCAGTGAGTGCCACTCCTTTCAGCTAAGAACAGGCAACTGAAGGTAGGATTCACATGGGCTCACCAAAATCAGATAACAGAAGATTGGACAAACGTTTCCTGGTCTGATGAGTCTTGATTTCTGATGCGACATTTAGATGGTAGGGTCAGGATTTGGAGTAAACAACATTAAAGCATGGATCCATCCTGCTTTGTATCAGTGGTTCAGGCTGCTGGTGGTGTGATGGTGTGGGTGATATTTTCTTGGAACACTTTGAGCCCCTGAGTACCAACTGAGGATTGTTTAAACTCCACAGCCTAATTGAGTATTGTTGCTGTCCATCCTTTATGACCACAGCGTACCATCTTCTGATGGCTGTCTCCAGCAGGATAATGCACCATGTCACAAGCCTCTGGATGTAGCCTCTGATAAACCCTGCTCTGTGGGGGCGAGTGTTGTCATCTTGGAGGATAGAGTTCGGTCCCAGACGGTGGAGATAAGACCACAGAGCAGACCACAGAAACCTCCCTGAACAAGCTCCAGTAACCATCACAGTGGCAGATATCCAAGAAAGGGTCTCAAATATGAAGAATTGGACAGCACCAGGCCCTGACATGTTCCATGCCTACTGGCTAAAGAAGCTAACTGCCCTCCATGAATGGCTGGCAGCACAAATGAACCAGCTGCTAGTGGATGAGACACACCCAGAATGGCTAACTAAAACCGGATAGTCCTGATCCCCATGGATCCCCAGAAGGGGCCAGTCCCATCCAACTACCAGCCAATAACCTGCCTCAGGAGTGAATGAGACATCGATTCACTGATCCACACCACAAGGAGCAGCAATGACATCAGAATGTCATTCAGACTGGAGAAGTGTAGTCAGATGGTAACAAAGAGTGGGAAGATAGTCAGAACTGAGTCGATTGTACTACCAGAAGACAACATTACGGACATTAAGGACAGCTATAACTACCACTAGGAAAGCTGCAACCACCAAATACCTGCAGAGAGTAAGGCAAGTCCTGAGGAGTCAGCTGAATGGGAAAAACAAGATCCGGGCAATCAACACCTATGCCCTGCCCGTCATCAGATACCCTGCTGGGATATTAAGCTGGCCAAAGGAGGAGATAGAAGTCACTGACATCAAGACAAGAAAGCTCCTTACCATGCATGGAGGACTGTCCATAATGCTGCATTCACATCTTCTAGTAGACTTTCAGAGGGTACTTCACGTAGTCTTGTTAATCGGTGTTGGGGGGTCTAGTTTTCTAGCTCTCTAGTTGCGATAGCAGTTGCATCTTCTGTATGTTGGAACACTGAGCTACTAGTTGTTTTGAGGTTAGCGTAGATGTTGGGTGTCGAAGAATCCATAGGTCCCACATCCTCTTCATGTAACCTCTTTCACTGGGGTTACTTGTGTAGTAGCATTCCAACAGTTCCCTATTCGCATCGCTTGTCCACTTATGCCTTCGTGTTCCAGTAGCCAACTTCTCATCAGTATGCCCTGATTCCTTAACAACTGACGCGGACCTTGTTAATCCAGGCGACGTCTGAGCCGGTATGGCATCAATTATATGTCTCTCGCTCATGTTAAATATTAACTCTAGTCTACTTAACTTACTTATTGCTTGATTGCTTAATACCGATCTTGGAATTTGAGAGAGAGAGAGAGAGGAGGGCAGGGCACCTCATTCAAGGTGAACCACAATCCCACTGTAAAACTGCCAAATTCTTCTGACCTTACAATCCCAGGGAAATGGTAGAAATCCAGAATTCTTCCGAAAGTACAATCCAGTATGAAACAGTAAAAGCCAAGTTTGTCTGGAATTGTCCTTTAACAGGAAAAATAATGGCGATCCAGCTTCTTCTGAAATTGTAATCCAGTAATGCAGGAAAATAGCAGAATCCTTGGAAATTATAATTCACTTGTACAGACTGAGCAGAGGAAAGAAAAAGCCAAAAATCTACAAATCCCATTCTCAGGTAGACAGGGCTGGCAGTTGTTAGTCCCTTTGGCAACCCTCTTGGCTTAAAATCTTCACCTGTGACCTGAAGTTCAATCTTCAGCTCAGCACCAGGGAATCCAAGGAAAGAAAAGCTTATCACTGTCCTGCATCAGGTTTTATACCCTCTTGGTTATAAAACTCTTGGTTATCATCCAATCACCTCTTGACATCGGATGTCCAAATATCTAGCCACTCTTTATTCTCTCCCTCCCCTAAATTCCCACTCATCATTACCTCATCCTGCTTGAAGGATTACATCATGTGGGGTTTTCCCACTCTGTCACCTTTCACACAGAAAAAATCTCAATACAACAGTTACATTACATTTAGCACATTTTTTCAATCTGTTATATGCTTTCTATTCTGTACTTCAGCTTAGCATGATTTTTAGTAGTTCAAACACATGAAGATATATTTCAACATGATTTCATCAGTCAAATCATATGTGAATACTTTAATATGAATCAATCACATGAACATTCATTTCAGTGGTTTCTTTTCCATCACTCTGTGTAATTTGGATGCAGTTTTTATCCCAACTAGGTCCTGAAGGCCTCTCCCTCTGTCTTTCTTACACGCACAGCCTCAAGGTTGTTTCTCTGCTTTACAAAATACACAGAGCAATGGCATCTCTGCACAAACACAGAAGATCTGAGCCGAAAAGGTTTAAACATTAAAATCATATTCATAATGATCATATTCTTCTTCAACTTTACCATTACTTGTTTTTTGGCACAATTACTTATAAACTCAATTACATATGAATATTATGTGTTTGACAAATACAGCATATGCAATATTACTTCTTAATATATGCCTGGTCTTCGTGACTTACATATTTTAATTCTTCCAAAAGTCTTAAAAGTGCTAAGTCACCATGAAACAGCCTAAAAGGGCCTTTCTTGCTGCTCCTTATGCACCCTCCCATACTGAAAACCCTTGCAATTAGCCAACTTAAATTCTTTTGCAGAACTTTTGCAGAACAACAATTCTAATCCAGCAGTACACACTTACTCAAACACCTCTGAATGAGGGGTCAGAAATCAGATATACTTTCCATTACTAATGATCATATTATTTTCATTCACCACACTGATTAAACTTTTTCTTGATTAGATTACTGATTAGATTTTACACAGGAATAACTATTAGCAAAAAAGCATATACCTGAAGCTGGTAAAAACTCCAATCCATTCGACACCCTATCATTTCATCGATATTTTCATTTGAAAATATCCATGATAGGATGTGCAGAAAGTTTTTTCCTTTTTTTAAAGTAAAGCTTTGTAATAAAAGCAAAATTAATGCAAAGGTTGATATATTTTCAACAAAAGCAACTAAAGCAGGAGCCAAGAAAGCAAAAAAAAAAAGGCAGTTAGGTCTGTGGTATTCTTACCCCAGCTGAATTGTTCCTATCCTGGGCCGAAAAGTTCCTTGTAGTTTTACCAGCCAGCAGTGAGACAAACACAAAATTATCCCCCAAAGTCTCTCATTCCTTTTCTTTAAACCTTTTGTTTGTAATATCTTTCTGTTCTTTTCACTTGTTCACAACTCTTCCGTGCTTCCACTTTTTCTTTCTGTCACCACACACATCTTCCATTATCTTTCATCTCTCTTTATGACTTTCTCTCTCTATTTTGTTTTGTGGTTCTCCAGATCCCTTTGTGGATGAGATGTTGCCCTCAGAGTTGACTCTCTCCCAACAGTGCCATCCAATGGAGATTGCTTTTCTGTCAATTCAATTACTATTATGGCATTGTGGCTTTTGGTGTACGTGTGTGTGTGTGTGTGTGTGTGTGTGTGTGTGTGTGTGTCTGTAATCAAACTAAACACCTGCCTCCTCAACCAACAGTTTTCACCAAGGAAGTAGCTGTGGTTAGAGCAAGTGAGATGGAGGCAGAGGGCATTGTGGTGCGAGTTTCTGAGCGCCTATTTGTGCTTTTGTGGTTTGTGTATGTGTAGCAGAGGTTAGAGAGAGTGAGTGAATCAGCTCTACTTTACCAAGCCTCACTGAGGGTCACACTCTTAGACCACTGTGACCACGAGTGTGTGTGTATATAGTACTACTTGTGTTGTGAGGACATAAAGATGACTACATGATCACATTGTGCAAAAGCCTCCCTTTTAGGTATAAAAAGCAAGGCCCGACACTGTAAATCTAGCAAAAATAATTGCTTACGGGTTATAGGGGTAAGGTTATGTTTAAGTAAATGCTAAAGTTAGGAATCGTTATGGTTGATGTAAAGGGATTAATGTGTGACATGACATGATGTGTGTGAAAGGCAAGTATGAAGTGACTGATGATGTATTATTAGAAGAGCAACATTATTATGTTTGTGTAACAGTGATACTTAAAGGGGAATTCCACTGAATTTACACATTAAAGCCAGTCTGCTGTACATGAGGAATACTATCCAGCCTGGGAAAATAGCTGCATAATGGCTTCTGTTATGTTCTTCTGCACAGGTCTGATAAAACAATCCTCATGATATCAGGGTTAAAAAAAACAATTGAGTTACAGAGAAATATGTATATGGGTTTAAAAGTCTCAGATTTGGAGAATCCCATCTAACAAAAAGGAGCTTACTATTTATAGGCCTCAAGAATAGAAAGGCCAGATTCAAACCTAGGCCAATCAAGCACTTAGGGAGGATTCCTGCCGAAAGAGTTATAATAATAATATCCATCCATCCATCCATTTTCTTCCGCTTATTCGTCTTTGGGTTGGGGGGACAGCAGTCTGAACAGAGAAGCCCAGACTTCCCTCATCCTGGCCACCTCTTCCAGCTCATCCAGGGGACACAGAGCCGTTCCCAAACCAGCTGAGAGATATTATCTGTCCAGTGAGTCCTGGGTCTGCCCCAGGGCCTCCTTCTTGTAGGACGTGCTCAAAACACCTTATCCAGGAGCCATTCGGAGGCATCCTAGGCAGAAACCTGAACCACCTCAAATGGCTCCTTTCAATATATTATAGCTAGGTTAGGACGCATCAGTAAAAGAATTAGGAGTACTATATTGTGTACTGTCACAGCTTCCATTGCCTGATCACTTTGAAAAATAAAACACAATACATAACAGATATAAATAAACCAGTTAAAAGTATGAAATTAATACTGAAGCCACACGTAAATACCGAATCCAAAGTATGCCTACAGTTACAGTGCATTGGGAAAGTATTCACAGCGCTTCACTTGTTCCACATTTTGTCATGTTACTGCCTTATTCCAAAATGGAATAAATTAATTTTTCACCTCAAAATTCAACACACAATACGCCATAATGACAAAGTGAAAAAAGTTTGCTTGAAAATTTTGCAAACATATAAAAAAAAAAAAATATATATATATATATATATATATATAAAACATAAGTATATGTACATAAGTATTCATAGCCTTTGCTCAATATTTTGTTGATGCACCTTTGGCAGCTCAAGTCTTTTTGAGTATGATGGTACAAGCTTGGCACAACTATTTTTGGGCTGTTTCTCCCATTCTTCTTTGCAGACCCTCTCAAGCTCCATCAGGTTGGATGGGGAATGGTGGTGCACTGCCATTTTCAGATCTCTCCAGAGATGTTCATTGGGTTCAAGTCTGGGCTCTGGCTGGGCCACTCAAGGACATCCACAGAGTGGCCCCGAAGCCGCTCCTTTGTTATCTTGACTGTGTGCTTAGGGTCATTGTCCTGTTGGCCTAATTCTCATACCTGCCGCTTCACACCCGGTTGTGAACCACTCCAGTACAAGCTGGAGGCCACTACCTGTTGAAGCCAACAGGAACACATCATCCGCAAAAAGCAGAGATGAGATTCTGAGGCCACTAAGGTGGAAGCCTTCCGCCACTTGGTTATGCCTAGATATTTTGCCCATAAAGATTATGAACAGAATCAGTGATAAAGGTCAGCCCTGGCGGAGTCCAACACCCACCGGTAACAAGTCCAACTTATTGCTGGCAATGAGGACCAAGCTTTCGTAGTTGTACAGGGACTGAATGGCTCATAATCTACCAGACACCCCATACTCCCGCAGCACCCCCCTACATGATACCCCGAGGGACACATTCGAATGTCTTCTCCAGGTCCAGAAAACACATGTAGACTGAATGGGCAAACTCCCACACACACTCGAATATCCTTGAGATATTCGAGTTATTGTTGGGTCTTTACCCTACAATATAAAGCGCCTTGAGGCGACGTTTGTTGTGATTTGGCGCTATATAAATAAAATTGAATTGAATTGAATTGAGGATAAAGAGCTGATCCAGCGTTGCACGACCAGAACGAAAACTACATTGTTCCTCCTGAATCTAAGATTCCACCCCAGGGGCCCTGCCACCAAGGAGTTGTTTAACTACCTCAGTAACCTCACCCCCAGTGATGGGCAAGTCGTCTCCCTCGTCCACAAACTCTGCTTCTTCTATAGAAGGCGTGTCAGTGGGATTAAGAAGGTCCTCAAAGTATCTCTTCCATTGTCTGACTATATCTTCAGTCAGCAGCACCCCTGCCAGTACCCATCAGCTGCCTCTGAAGTCCCATAGGCTAACCAAGCCCGATAGGACTCCTTCAGCTTAATGGCTCCTTCACCTCCGGTATCCACCATCTGGTTTGGGGATTACCACCATGACAGGCACCAACCACCTTGCAGTCGCAGCTCTGTGTGGTGGCCTCAGCAGTAGAGGTGTGGAACGTGGTCCATTCGAACTCAATGTCCCAAGCCTCCCTCGGAATGCTGTTGAATTTCTGCTGGAGATGGGAGTTGAAGATTTCATGGGCCGAGGCCTCTGTCAGGCATTCCTAGTGCACCCTCACTATAAGTTTAGGTGCGCCAGGTCTGTCCAGCATCCTCCCCCACCACCTGATCCAACTCACCACCAGGTGGTAATCAGTTGACAGCTCAGCTCCTCTCTACACCTGAGTGTCCAGAACATACAGCCACAGATCTGATGATGTGATTACAAACTTGATCATCGACCTGTGACTTAGGGTGTCCTGGTGCACTTATGTACATCCTTATGTTCAAACATGGTGTTCGTTATGGACAAACTGTGAATCGGACAGAAGTCCAACAACAGAACACCACTCACACTTTTTCTATGCTTAAGTGCTTTCTATCTAACATTCACACACACACACACACACACGCACTAGATGCCAGATTGTTGCACTGCATACCTTAACTTGCTCGGCTCCTTGTCTTTGTGAGTACTGAAAAGAAGTAACTATTTTGGACTTACCTTGGTATCCTGTGTGCAGATGCCCACTACTGAGAGGAGAGGTGTTGCTAGTGAGAGTAAATTAGAAACAGAGATTCAGAGGAGTTTGAGCCGCAAAGTGAAGATCACTCACTTGGTCTTGCCACATAACACTATGGAGCGTCATTCATAATGGACTGCGTTAATTTGCCATTTTTTATAAAAAGCATCTCGAACTTTTACAACCATGTTCTACGCTTGTGTCCAGGACAACCCGTTTTGCATGACAATGTTTGAATTTATGGATAGATTTAGGATTTTTAGAAATGAACATTTGTACAGTATTTGGTATAGGGGCAGTACTTGTACAGCACCTTTTAATTCATTTGGCCACAGAGAGGGTTCTCTGACTCAACCTTTCTGGAATTACATTCAAAAAGGCTTTATAGATGTACGTTACAAGATTATTTGAGCAACTGGGATAACACTTTCCTGTTTTTTTGTTTTTTTTTACTTGATGGAGTTGACAGGGATGGCTGTATCTCAGGAGATAGACCAGGTGATCTACTAATTGGAAGGTTGGTGGTTCCATCCCTGGCTGCTCCAGGCTGCGTGCCAAATATCCTTGGGTAATACTAACCCCAAGTTGCTCTCCATGTGAATGTGTGTGAATGTTAGATAGATAGCACTTAAGCATAGAAAAAGTGCTTGTATGAATGGGTGAATGAAGCATGTTGTATAGAGTGCTCGGGGGGAGTACAAAAGTGCTATATAAGAATCAGTCCATTTACACCTGAAGTCTACGTCTGTAATTTTTGAACATGTCATATACTGAAATCTTTCTGCATGTTAAAACAGCTGTATTGTATCTACTGCTGCTGTTGTGTGTGTTGAATATGAGGACTTGTCTTTTTAACGGTCACCCGTCACACACATCCTCCTAGCTTCCTTCTTCCATCAATATCTGCATTCTGTTACAACACTTTCTCTCTCTCTCTCTCTCTTTCACACATACACACAATGCTTTTTAGTTAAACAGGCTTGAGTAATATTTACAGTTTGTTCCTCTAAAGGACAATTTCATTATTTCCTACACAGGTCACATCATTGTTTTTTTGTTTTTTTTTTAATCTCAAATACAAACTGCACAAATGCAGCTGAAACACATATTATTAAACTACAGTTCTTTCCAAATAACAAATAGTCCAATATATTTAAAACATTTTGGGGTAATTCATTACTCAATCATTTAAAAATCACCTGTAGCAGGTGGATCCCTTTGTGTTTGATATTAGATGTTGCTAGAGTGACGTGTCTAAGATGGCTTAACATCCAAAGAATCATGATGTGAGATCAGGGCTGTGTGGGGGGCAGTAGTTAGTAATTCAAGCTACTTTGAGTTTAGATACAAATTTCAAGTGTTGTTTGGTAAAGTTTGATTTTTTTTTTTTTGGTTCTTTTTACAATATTTTGATATTACATGAGTTGTATTTGTTGTTTCATGAACAGTATGAAAGATGATTAGATAATGGTCATTACACCACAGAGTCAACATGTATCTATCTATGAACAGAGGTATTGCAATCTATCAGTTGTGTCACATCTTCAGATTCTGAGCAAAATCTCAAAAATTATAAATCTTCTGCAACTATAACCAAACAAGCTAAGATAAGATAAGAACTTTATTAATCCCGAGGGAAATTCTTTTGCCTTTTACCTGGTCAGTGCAATAAGAATAGAAACAGGAGCAGAAACAAAATACTGAGTCACATAGAGTCAAAACAGACGAAACTATATTTAAAAACAACATAAAATAAAGCTCAGCTACTAAAAATAAGATACAGATAACAGTATGAAATATAAATATAAATATATCAGTATGTAGAGTAGTGCAAATCGGCAGAAAGTGTTAATCATAATATTAATGTTAATGCCAAATGTGATAAGAAATACCAGAGAATAAATTACAAGTGATACTGTAGTAGTAATAATACCCATCCCATCTGGTAACAAACAGATGGGATGGTGCAAGAGTATGGTATTGCAGAGTGTGGACGAGCATGTATAGATTTTTAAAATGTTTTAAACGTCAGAACAGAGAGGAGTTAGATAGTCTAATAGCCACAGGTAGATAGGATTTCCTGTAGCGCTCTGTCTTGCACCTTGGGCAATGAGCTTTTTGCTGCATGTGGTACTGTGACCAATCAGAGAGGTATGCATGGGTTGGGATCGATTGTCGAGGATACTGAGAAGTTTCAGCTCTCAGACACCTTTGTGTCGAGTTTCACTCTCAGAACTGTGCCAGCCTTCCTGATCAGTTTGTTTAGTCTGTTGGCATCAGCTGCTTTGCTGATAGGCAAACTGCAGGGGGTTCAGCTAAGGCGCCACCAGATGACACAGATGATTGAGGATTGGTCTCTCCTATGTCTTCATGAAGTGTGAAGTCAGAGCAACTGGCCTTTAGTTTGCTGAAAGTAGTTGGGTGACATTTTTTGGGGATAGGGACAAGACAGAATGTCTTCCACAATGTTGGGTGGAACCTTCTGCAGTTCCACACTCAGGTTGAAGATCAGATAAAGAACTCCACACAGCTAAACAGCATAACTCCTGAGGACTCTGGGGTTGATGTCATCAGGACTAGCAACTTTGCCAGAGTGGAGTCTGCACAGCTTTTCTTGACATCCACAGCTGAGAGGGACATGGAGATGTAAGCTGTAGGTACAGGAGAGGGGGAAGGGGGAGAACATTGAGGAGTTAAGCTATGTGAGGGGGGAGAATGAGCAGCAGGAGGAGCAGTGTGACCTATTTGAAGTATAGGTTCAGGTTGTTGGCACTCCACATTCCCTTCCAGCATTGTGTCCCTCCCTTTGTTTGTGTCCTGTGATAGTTCTCATTCCATTCCACAACTCCCTAGTGTTATAGTGCATTCCAGTTGAAGTCGGAAGTCGTAATTTTTTTAATTCCCAGTTGGAATTTTCAACTGGAATGCTTGGATTTCCAACTCAGGAAGTCGGAGCAGCACTACCAAACCTAAGTTAACAATATAAGATGGCAGTAGCGTACATAAATATTAGCAAAACTCTAAAACTTGCAATCTGAACTACTACTGCTGTGTATTTGTGACTTGCTAAATAATATCCTAAATAATATCCATATCCATATCCTGGTCCACATTTATGGACCAGGATATCCATAAATGTGCTGCAGTGGTGTTTTTAAGTGCAAAAAAGAAGCACTGCGTTGATTGCTACTGATGAACGATAAGCTCTACCTTGCAGGAGCACAACAAATCTTGTTTTTCCTTGCTTTTCCCGACTTTACTACTGGAAAGTATTCAACGTGAGAGTAACATCCCAGTTCTGCATGCCAAAACCAGTTGTACAGAGGCAGCCTGTAGTGCCTCTACCCAGTTAGTGGTCTCAAAGCATCCCTGCAGAGTCCTCTCAGCCTCCTGTGACCACTGTCTTACGATTTTCTTATCTACATACTGATTCTGTACAACTGGCTTACACAGGGTCAGGAGATGGACAAGGTTATGATGAGACATGCCCAGGGGTGGGAGAGAGATGGAGTTGTATGCCTCACTAGTGTTGGCATACAATAAGTCCAATGTTTTATTATATATTGTTTGAAAGTGGAGAGTATGGTTAAGAGACTGATGTAATTAAAATCCCCTGAAACTCCTATGATAGCATTAGGGTACTGGGTACTAGAGACGGCTGGACTTTTGTGCATACACGCCAAATGACAGTTCAGAGTATGACCTGGAGGGGTGTGACTGGGAGGAACGGCCTGCCTGATTTGAACCTGAGTGATGCTCTGTTAATGGACTTCTGTCTGTTTTTACAGTTTGTCCATAACAATGACAAATTTTGTAATTGTATCATTAGATCTGCAGATGTGTGTATCACCACCTGATGGTAAGTTAGATCAGGTGGCAGGGAAGACATGCTGGACAGGGCTTGTGTACCCAAAACGTGTAACGAGAAAGTGCTTACAGAGGCCCCAGTTTGTGAGATATTCAATTCCCACCTCCGGCAGAACTTCAACAGCATTCCGAGGAAAGCTGGGGACACTGAGTCAGAATAGACCATGTTCTGCATCTCCATAACTAAGGAGGCTCATGAAGCTGCGGCTGCAAGGTCATTTTGTGAATATTGTGGTGGTAATCCCTGAACCAGATGGGAGGCGTCAGGCTGAAGGAGGAGTCCTATTGGGCTTGGTTAGCCCGTGAGACTACAGAGGCAGCTAATAGGTACTGATGGCCTAAGTGGAAGCAGAATCTGGGAATAAGGGGGATGACACTGGGGGAAGTCACTGAGGTAATTAAACAAGATAGGAGTCACCATGAAGGTGAACCTCAAGGTTCTAGATGTAGAGGGGCTGTCCTAGTTGACATGTATTTGCAATGTTGCATGGAGGTCTGGGGCAGTGCCTCTGGATTGGTAAACTGGGGTAGTGGTTCACCTTTTTATGAAGGGGGACCAGAGGGTGCGCTCTAACTACCTCTCCGAGAAGTTAAGGCGAACCAGTGCAATGCTGATACCAGCACCGGAATGCAGGCATTGTAGGAGGATGTTGTGATCAATGGTATCAAAGCACTGAGATCAAGGAAGAGTCAACTGACAGGAGCAGATAGTTATATACTTTTAGCAGGGCGAACTTTGTAATGTGGTTGGCCCTGAAACCCGACTCAAGCTTTTCAAAAATGTTGCTGACCTAGGAGTCAGTTTTTATGATTGCTACACATGGCCTACACCTTGGATTAGTTTGAGTTGTGTTATTTTTCTCAGCCACATCTTCTGACATTTCTATAGTTAGTTATGAGTTCTTATGTTCAGCTTTTGGCATCCCTCATTAGTGTGTGGTCCCTGTCATTTGCTGAGTCTTAGGCTGCATTTATTCAATTCAATTCAATTTTATTTACACAGCGCCAATTCACAACAGCAGTCACTTTATATTGCAAAGTAAAGAATA
>VUQS01074382.1:0-11404 GCA_015108495.1 Heterochromis multidens | reverse complement strand
TGAGGAACGCTTCACGAATTTGCGTGTCATCCTTGCGCAGGGGCCATGCTAATCTTCTCTGTATCGTTCCAATTTTAGTATATGTGCTACCGAAGTAACACGAAAGCTCCAAGGACCTGTGAGGAATTTAAAGCCCTCCGCCCTGTAAGCTCTCAGAGTCAGGGTTAGACGGGCAGGAGGGGCTTAAACTGGGTTTAAACTGCAGCAGAAACACCTCTGGGTGCTCCAGGGTTGGTTATATCTCTGTAATATGTCACAGGGGCTCAGCAGGAGCCGGTCTGAGTCTGTTCCTGTTTCTCTGCTTTCAGTTTGAGCCTGTGAGAGGCACAGAGGCATTGTGGGTAATTTACACAGATAGGTTTTACGTCACACACTCATGATTGGACGGCTGAAGGCACCAGAACAAAAGGCTGACTCGACACTCCTCCCACAGAGCCGCTGGAGGATTATCTGACCCCTGACCCCCACCGAGGCAACCAGGAGGGGGGAGGAGAGAGAAACCCGGATAGGAACAGGAAGACAGGAGGACAGAGAGACCTCCTCTGGTTTGGATCCTGCAGCAGGACTCCAATCAGGACGCTTTTCTGAATCCCGGTAAGACCTGGACTCTGATTCTGCTGCTGACTGCCTCTGAAACAGCTCCTGATCTGGACTCAATTTTAACAACACCTTCAGTTCTTTTTATTCTCTTTGCTGCCTCTGAACATTACGTGTATGTGTGAGCTGAAATCTGCCTTTACTGCCTTGGTTTAAGTGAAGGAGAAACTCTGCTTTTGTTTAAATTACAAAAAAAATAACAGCTGCAGTTCCACCAACCTGCCACAGGGCGTCACTGTTTGACCGCTGTACTGCAGAGTTGGACTTCAAATCCTGAAAGAAAAAGGAGGAAAAAACAAAACTGAGTGTCATAAAAATAAAACAGCATATCCATAATGACCTTATTACAGGCTGCTGATAAACAGTGCTTTCAGCTCAATGCAGGAAAAAACGCCATTAAAACTTAAACAGCTACAATTCCACTCACCTACCACAGGGCGTCGCTGTCTGACTGCTGAGCTGCAGGATCAAAGTCTGAAAGAGAAGAAAGAAAACGAAAAATTAATGTCACAGAAACGTTAAAAACACTAAAACCCCCCCACAAACTGCGTTTATTTCAACACACACGACCTTTAAAACGAATTCTGTGATCATAAATCCTTCTGTCAGAAGTTAATTTGGTCTGAGTTATCATATTTTCTGAGTTGAAACAGCAGTCCTCACCAGACTCCGTACAAAATATGCAATATTTAGTATAAAACAGTCAAAACTCTCTCAGTGTGACCCATAAACAACAAAATTACCTATTACTGGTTGTTGGAGAATTCGGCCCCAACTATGCTTCAGTACCTCAGCTTGACGTGGGTAAAAATACTAATTATACTTAATTAAAAGAAAAAAAAATAAAGCTGCAGTTCCAGGGCCTGCCTCAGGGCGTCGCTATCTGACCGCGAAGCTACAGAGTGTGACTGCAAGAGGAAGAAAGAAACTAGCCACTCCACCAGTCTCCGTTAAAAAAAAATAAATCAATCAATTGCTTTGCTCAAAACATTAACAAGGTTACAAAAAATGACTCCTGATGGCATCTCATGAACCAATGAGGCCAGCTGACCAATTCGGCCTGGAACATGTGTCAGACTTTCAGCTTCATGTCGGCTTTAGACCCACAATCCGCTACCTGGAGGAGGACAGGTGCCGGTGAAACACTTCGGCTCAGCTTCATCAAAGTTTCACGGTGAGAAAACTTCAAGGCGCTTTTATTATGACGAGCTAACATGCGGTGCATTAATTAGACAGAAGCCAAACTAAATGACATTTTTAAATGATTTAAAGCCAAACTTGCACATTTGTGAAATACGACTTCAAAGATGATTCTACTCTGGTCCACACATCCTGCTGAGGAACTCGGCTCAACATTCATGTCACTCACTGTGATTCCGACAGCAGGGAAACAAACTTTATCTGTGCAAATATCCGGATTCAGCGACTTTTAAAAACCTTTTTAAAAATATGACTTTCTGTGTTCGAGTAACACGATTTTTCTTCTCATGACGGATGTCCATCCTCATCCTCATCCTCAGGTGATGGGGTCACTAATTCATCAGGTGTCCTTCAAACTAAAAGTCCTGCCCAAGTGGAAATGCAGCTCAGCTGTTTGTTTTCAGAGTAAATGCAGAACAACGTGGTGAAATACTTTTATTAAATTTTATATAAAGAATCACATTTTTAATATTATGTCTGACAGATAACTCCAATCTTTCAAAATTGGACAGAAGCACCAAAATACGTGTGTTTGTCCCTCTGGAGCTCTTAATTTGAAAAACCCCATTAACCACTTGAACTCTCAAAATGGCCTCCATTTGTCAAGATGACGTAAACGGACGCTAACTACAGAGAAGCCCCAGGCTCACTGGTTACTGCAATACAAATAAATACACAGCCCTAATTTAAAAAAAATAAAAATAAAAAGACAGTCTTTGTGGTCCACATTGATCAGCTGACCCTGGTGAGCTGGTTACTGCTCATGAATGTGACCTCAGAGTTCTCGGTGCAGGTGAAGACCTGATCCTGGCCTTGTACAGCCATCTGCATCAGGACATCACAGCCACCAGCAGCTCCTCCTCTGATGTGTTGGTAGGAAGTGACGTTTCTACGCTAAGGTGAGTTGAAGACAGCTCTTATGTCTTTTTCTGCTTCTGGATTTTTAATAGATGCATCAGAGGCATACTGCTCCCCTCCTCTGGTTATTCCTCAGATCCCATCAGAAGAATCAGATCCTCACATAAAGTCAGTAGATTCAGTTTTTAAAAGAATGACCTGTAACTAACAATGGGCCATTTGGTCAGTTTCATGATCAATAGGATGCATCTGATCTGTTTGGTTCTTACTAAGGTAGAGCTGTTTAGAAATCCCTAGCAATACAGCACAAGACTTGTTTTTGTTGTGCTTAAAAGCACCGCTGCAGCACCTTCATGGATAGAGCCTGTGTTAGTGTGTAACTTTTACCTCCAGTTTAAAAGTTTTATTTCAAGTGGGATCATTAAAATCTTTGCAGTCCTCATGCAGCATCCCAGCTGCATGAGGACTGCAAAGCTCCACAGAGCAGAAACTCTTTGCAACCAAAAACCAGAGCCAAATTCATTAATTTCCTGCGTAATTCATGCACATCTTTGTGGTCAATACAAAACTCACTTTCTTGGTACCTAACCAAGGACACGCTAATTTGGCTGAATATTGAACAAATTCATCAGGATCAGAATCATCTTTATTTGGGCAAGTTTGGCACACAAACAAGGAATTTGACTCCGGTTCACTTTGCTCTCTGCATGCAAAAAAATAAAGAAAAAAATAAATGTATTACGTGTCCTTCAAAGTAAAAGTCCTGCCCGAGTGGAAATACAGCTCAGGTCAACTGTGTGTTTTACGAGTAATAATTAATACAGAACAACGTAGTTAAATACTTTTATTACATTTTAGAGAAAAAATGTATATGATAAAAATAACTCAGATCTTTCAAAGTTGGATACAAGCACCAAAATTTGTGTGTTCATCGCATTGACCACTTGAACTGCAGGAAAAATACAGCAGATCTTTCACAGGAATATACAACAACAAGGCTGCATACAGGGAGGAGGTTCACAACCTGACATCACGGTGTGTGAACAGTAACTTTATCTTAAACATCACAAAGACCAAAGAGATCACTGAAGCCTTCAGGACGACAAAGAAAACCTCACACACCTGGGGGAGGGAGTCCCCAGCATCGGGTTCTTTTTTACAGATCCACAATAGAGAGCATGCTCACAACCTCCGTGACAGGCTGGGATGGTAGCTGCACCAAAGCTAAAAAAGCTCTCCAGCATGTTGTGAAAACAGCACAGAGCTTCCATCTCTGGAACGTCTCTACATCACAGGCCAAGCAAACCACTTCAGATATACTTCACATATAATTATACAAGTCTTAGGAAATACAGGCATAGGGACCTTAAGTAGAGCAGAGTACACAGGTTTTTACAGATGGACCAAAAAGCCCACAGAGAGAGGTGACAGAGGCAGCAGTGGTTACTCCCAGGTTGGAAGTGTGCACACTGTGGCAGGAAATAATGAAGCAATAACAGGATTAAGATGATGCAATAAAAGGTAGATGTTTATATGCAGTGCAAAGGAAAGTAGAGGAGGTGAGGAGTAGGGGCACCAACAGGAAAGAGCAAGTAATCATCAGCAGAGTAGGTCAGACTAATTTTAATGGTACACTTTTTATCATGGAGAAATGACTGGCTCCTGTAATCAGTGTCATGAAAGAGAGTCAAATTGATTTAATGCAGTAAGTACAATGAAGCAAGAAAAGAGATGAGTGCAGGTGTGCACAGGTTAGAGACAGGAGAGGTCAGTATTAGTAATGTAATCATGTGTGAGGACTGAACAGAGGGGAGGAAACTATTACTGAAGTTTCTGAAATCTACTGGATCTACTGCTTGAGTGTTTTGAAAAGAACCAAAAACTAAAATTTCTTCTTCTTATAATTATTTTTAGGTTAGGTTAAGTATAAATAAGAATCTACATCAGTGGGTCCCAAAGTGTGGGTGGATAAGAAGCACTTTTACAGGCTGACTCAAATGATAATCTTCTGGTTTAATTCTTATCAGATTCTACAGGATAAAATCTGTTGGGATTGGTTACTAAATCAAACAGTTTCAAACTGATAATTAAATATTTACACATTAAAAGAAACTGAACTAATGAAACAAAATCCTCAGGCTTAAAATTACCAACTTAATATTATCCTTCATTTTCTGACCTGTTTCTGATCCTGAGCTTGTCTTACAGTATGATCTATTTAGCTATCTATCTGATAGGACGTGTTTTCCTTCTCACTCAATGTCAACCTTTCCACTCAATCACAATATTTCCACTCAACATTCTTATTTAATATGTCATTCAATATGTGAACTCAATCTCACTAAATATCTTTCCATTCAACACATTTCCTTAATATATGCAATGTTCCAAGTAGAGTTAAGAGCGACAGAGTTGCTTTATCATACACAGGCAGGCACATAGGAGCTAATGTCCACATCTGGTGGGGTCCATTCAGTGACATGGAGTGAATTAAACAGAGTCGTAAATAAGCAAAGAGAAGAGCAGCTCAGGCGCCAGAAAGTCTAACCATAAACGGACACTAAAAGAAGATCCAAAGCAGGGACCCCCCCTCATGATGAGAAACACATGTGGTCCACTATAGTCCACTATAAGATGGTCACAGCAGAGCATTTGCTGTTCTTCTGGGATAGCATGTACCAGGGACCTTGGCCAAGAAGATATCTCAATGTATAAAGTATATTAATTGTCTCAACATGAATAAAGAAACTCATCACTACACTATCTATCCTAAATAGATGGAAAGAACTTCATTTGTAAAGTAAAACTGTTGATGGAGAATCGAGTCATCAGAAGATCAAACTGAATCAATACAAAAACAAGGAAATCTTTTATTTATGTTGTATTCTTTATATCCTTTACATTATTATTATTGTTTTTAAGAGTTCATCTTCTAGTGAGAATGGCCATGTTTGATGTGAATGTGTTTGCTTGTGACCCTTCAATAAGTTTTTCCTACAGATCACTGTAGGAAAAACGTGGGTGAAACTGCAGAATTTTATTTTATTTTTTCCCTACTTCTGTACACTGACATGAGCTGTGGGTCCTGGGGTTCCCTGGATGCTGCTTGGTTCTCATTCCATGGTGTCAGACCCTCGACTAGGAACATTTTGGAGTAGCAGCAGCCACTGCCTGAGTTTCTTGCACCATGAGAGGCTCATTATTGTAAGCATGTTTTTAATTCACCTGTCCAGGTGAACCTGCCTCTTGCCCAAGACCACTACCCCGTCAAATCTGGGTTAAGAAAGTGGTTGAAAAACTGAAACCTTTGGTTTATACTACTTTGTGCCTGTATTAATATTCATGTTAGTAGTTAGTGGAAATGAAATGGCTTTTTTAACAAATATTATTTAAAACGTCACTACTTACATTAAGTCCACCAGCAGCCATACAGAAATGGTAGCAGTTTGCTTTACTAAATATTTGATCAGCATCGAAAATAGGGTGTCATCAGAGGCGTGCACTATGAAGCAGGACTTTGTCTTATCCAGGTAACTTTGAGCTTAACTGGGTTTTCAGGACTACGAAAGCAGTTCACTTCTTACGGGGTACATCGCCATGTTAACTTATGCTGCAAACCTATAACTTATTTGTATTTGTGGACTTTATATCAGTCACAGGTAGACTCAGCCTACATTTGAATTCTGTTTTTGTATTTATTCTTTACTTGCTCTCAGACCATGAAACAACACTGGGGCTGCAGCTGACAGAATAAAAACTAAAACAGAATAAAAAATAACGTTCAAATCTGAACATTATTTTAAAGATAAATATCATGGTCAGCACTCTCAGAGTTAATCAAGTCAGAGGTTATTTTTAAACTCTTCTTTGTTGTTCTTTGTTGAACCTGATTCCTGGAATAGGGCCCAGGTTTGATTTGTTTTCCATGCGTGAGGTTGATGGATGCTACAGACAATCAAGTTCAAATCTGCATCAAGCTTCCTGTCAAACAAACAGCCCCAACAACAGGTTATGACGCTACTATACTGGTGCAGTTCCCAGAAAACATTCATAAACACATTCACAGCTGACATTGACCAGAACAGTCTGAACCCAGTCTCAAACTTATCTACATCCTGTCCAGTGTACTGTACACCAGGCTCACGCTGGTGCTCAAAAGGGGATGTAACTTGGGAAATGGATTAAATCTTTTTTAAACGTTGGACATTTCTTTTCCATCCTGATGTTTGGAAGAGTCTTTTGGGATTTAGGAGATTTCTTCAAAGCAACAGTAAGTGTTGAAACAACCTTCTGTCTCTCTCTACAAACTCACTTTCAGAAGCTGACAGGTCTATGACCATCACTGGATTAATAGATTAACATGAATTCAGCTTAAGCAGGCAGCTTCAAATAAACAACAAATTGACCACATACAAATTAAAAAATCCTCAACATAAATAATTCACATTTACAGAAGTTAAACATTGCTGTCAGCAGCTGTTCGCCCCATCAGGTTCTCGTTTCCAGATGTTTTTAACTTCTTAACATCCACCAAGTCACTGGTGACTTGAATGGCACTGGATGACCTGCTGGATGGTAAAAAGATGTTTAGCTGCCTGTTGGCTGGTTGGTTGTCTGGGTAAGGCTGGCATAAAAACAAAGAATATAATGAATCAGTGTTTCTTTCTTGCTTGGTAGATTTATGTTTGGGGGAATTGATTGTTAAAGCCTAGAATCAGAGGGGGAGCCACACCCGCTCTAAAATGAAGGCAGAAGTAGGCGAGTTCTGAGTACTATCAAGTTTAATCTTCCAATAGAAAAATATCAATTTCAAAGTCATGCTGTCTGTAACAAAAAGAAATGTTCATATATGATCTCTGATGGATGAGAGAGGTTATGTTTTCAGAACTACTTTTTATTGCACACTTAATATTCCTGATCAAGCCACAAAGCAGCCTACGGTCCAGCCTACGTCTACGTCACTACGTAGCATCCAGCGAACCCCAGGACCTTCTTCCAGATAAAATGGTGGATCGGCCTGAAGTCTGTTCACGTGTCATTCACGTTCTTCATTGACTTCCATTTTTAATCTGAAAAGTAGTCAGATTTTAAACTAGGTTGTGTTATTCACAGAAAATACCAACCCACTCGTACATAGCTAACAGGCTTCGATCAGACTCCCTAACATGGCTTCTTCATTCTGCCTGAGTTTGCTGTTTATCATCATTGTGTTTGTTTCTGCTGGTAAGAGTTATGTGTTATAAACTATAATATTCATGCTTGGTTTATAGAAGAAGAAATACCAGCCCGGTCTGCATGTTTCTCTAAGAAGGATTTGCATACTGAGTGTGTTGATTTGTGTGTTAAGGTGACACGAGGCTGGGTCTATGTGGACTCGTAACCTTCTGACTGCAGTCTGACCACAGAGACCTTTACTATCTACTACCTTTACTAAGAACTTTAATATCTGTGTCAGTCTTAGCTGTTGTAGTATACACTGTAGTATACACTAAACAAAGCTTTTTGTTTAATGTATTAGGGCCTCCAGTGGCTACAGAAGAGACAGTGTCTTATGAGTGGACTGCTTTCTTTTGTTTAATCACTGGGTTATGTTTTTGTTCTGAATCTACATGAACTGATTTAAAGTTGTAAATACAAATAACAGGTGTGGCAAGTCTCTCCTAAATGCTTATATTAAAACATTTGAGGACTTTAGGGACATTAGACACACTTTTATTAAATTTCTTGATAATATAGTCCCTGCCATTCATGATCAGGTCTTTATTCTACTTTCCTGCATGGTTGTTTACTATTGTACAGTAATATTGATATCTTGTATATTATATAGTAAGTATTAAGTTTGTATTTATCATAAATTAGGTAGTAAATGCTCAGCTGTGTTTGTCTGTGTGAGTAAGTATTCCCTCTGGTCCAGTTCAGCAGAGCTCAGTGCTCTCTGATCCTCTCTCTGATTGGCTGTTGTAGAAGGGAACAGTTGTACATCGATCTCTTTAACCTCTCTACTCTGTTTTATTTCCTTTTAGACCAGAAGAACATCACAGCTGAGTCTGGACAGAACATCATTCTGCCATGTCGCGCTCCAAATAAAAACATCCCGATCTTAGTTGTAGATTGGAGCAGACCTGACTTGGACCCAGAGGAGTATGTCCTGTTATACAGAGACGAACAACTTCATCCAGATTACCAGGATCCATCCTTTAAGGATCGTGTGGATCTGCAGGACAGACAGATGAAGGATGGAGACGTCTCTTTGTCTCTGAAGAACGTGACGACTGCTGACGCTGGAACCTATCAGTGCCGCGTCTTCCAGAAGACAGGAAGAAACCGTAGGAAGAGAGCTTGGCTGATGACCGACCCCATAAGTACCATCAAGCTGAGTGTTGTTCCTCCAGGTGAGTTCAGCATGTCTGTGATCAGAGGTGAAGCTGCTTCCTGGTTGTTGATGAGACTTTGTAGAGAGCAGCTGGTCTTAGTGCAGTCGATGATGTCTGATAGCTGTTTGAAGAGGAAATGGATTCTGTTCTGTGCTTCACTGATCACCTTCCTGACTCCTCACACCTGTTTCTCACCTGTAGGTCAGCCAGGAGGACACAGAGAGGATGGAGGGGAGGAGGATGGATCTGTTGGACAGGCAGCTGTCAAACATCCAGAATTTGTCTTGATTTTTACCTTCCTCCTATTATTATTTTTTAGACACCTTCAGCATTTACATGGGATTTTGTAGGATTTCTTCTGGTAATTCCATGAATTCAGTATCAACTAAGTGTATGTTAATAGAATATTAACTAACATAGAATTAATGTTTTAGCTGTGTTAATGTTTTCTTATGTAAGACAACAACAACAAAAACACTATATGAGTGTAGATGAAATACTAACAGTTACTAAGCTGTCTAATGGTGCAGGATCTACTGGTCAACTACAACTGAATGACCTCTGATTTGGTCTTTCTGTATATATATCTGTCTCTTCCTGTTGGTACTCTTGCTGCAGTGAGTGAAAACATTTGAAGAGCTGTGCAGACGTTTTATTTCCTGTAGTTTTTATTTAATGTGAGTTTGTGTGGTACTAATAAATATCTGTGTATTAAATGGTTTTTGTAAGTCAGTGTAGTCTTTTGTTTTCATCCCTGACATTGAAACAGTTGCATATTTTATCTGAGCTGAAATCAGTTCAAAGCAAACAAACCATCACTGAGCCTGAGTAAAATCTGAACCAACCTACAGCACGAAGAGCAGATTTAACCAAGAACAACCCTTAAATCACAACTGATGGAGGATCCAGTCAGTTATCTTCCATCTAACTGCAACAGACTCTGTAACAAGACACAAAATGGAGGATTGTAGCAGAGTGGAAATATGGGTTGATGGAGTGCTAAGTCATCAGCTAATGCTTAGGATGATAACCAAGCACAGCAGGAATATCAGATTGAAGGATAAATGAACAATATTTAGGCCCAAAAGTCAAACAGGCTCCAATATTTTACTTTGTGTATAGATTAGTTCTGTTTTCCTCAGTGTAGAGGCCCTGCTGAGGACAGCCGAGTCTCTGTGAGGACTTAAACACAATCAAAGTGTTAAACAGTGTTAAAATGTTTGGCCTAAAATGAACTGGAGTTTCCTCTGTGAGGTCCAGCAGCAGCTTCAATAAGAGAATCTGTTTGGATGGTTTTAATGTGACACAGAAAGCAGTCAGAGAATTTTCCATTCAGGGCTTTTTGGGTTGTTTATGCTACTTTATGCCCTTCAGTGCTTCTGGGTTACACTGAGTAAGAACCTGCCACAAGTATCTGTATGAAAACTACAGATACATTTAGCAAACGAAATGCTAGGTCAGTGATTTAAACTTCTATATGTGTTAATCCAAAGGGATAAACTTCCAGGATAAGACACATTGTTTTGGGCTGAATCAGATCAAAATTAATCAAATTTGTCGGATCTGTTCGGATCACTAAGAAGCTGACTTCACCTCCTGATGACTGAGGTCTCCTTCTCCACTGAGGCAGCCTGTACTCTGGAGGGAAGTAGAGGGAGAGGAAGGAGTTGGAGAAGTTGGCCTCCAGGAAACAGAGGCAAGCGCTCTAGGTCAGAGTCACTCTCTGGTGAAGCAGCTGCCTGGAAAAGTGAAAAGGAGCCTGACAACTTGCCTCATCCCCTACCACATTTCCTGCCCAAAAGAAAGCCAGGTGTGCAGCCACCACTGTCACAATGTGTGGACAGTCCATCTCCATCTGAGCTGTTCAGGATGTACTTTGACCGGGCTGCCATCAAAACACTGTGTGCCAACACAAACAAAAATGCAGCAAAAAATATTGCTGCAGGCAGAAAATTTAAATGGACTGAGCTCACCGAGGCTGAACTGTATCAGTACACTGGGATAACACTGTCCATGGGCATTCTGAAGCTGCCAAAGATCCATGATTTTTGGCGTGCCAGTTCCATCTTTCATGTGCAGTATCCTTCCACAGTCATGTCCAGAGACCGGTTCCTCACCATCACCTGAAACATTCACATGAGTTACCCTGTAGAAGATGCCCTCAATGACAGCAGGAAAGGCACCAATGATTATGACTGCCTGCACAGGATATCTTATCTTAAAGACCTCATAGTACCATATCACCCCAATAGAGCACTTCGCTCTCAGACTGCTGGCTTACTTGTGGTTCCTAGGATATTTAAAAGTAGAATGGGAGGCAGAGCCTTTAGCTTTCAGGCCCCTCTTCTGTGGAACCAGCTCCCAGTTTGGATTCA
>VUQS01074380.1:0-17277 GCA_015108495.1 Heterochromis multidens | reverse complement strand
AGATGTTCCTGTATACTATCCCAGCCACTTGGTTATGGCGTTCCATGTATGCCCTGCCTGCTAGCATCTTGCACTCTGCTGTTATGTGCTGGATTGTCTCAGAGGCATCTTTGCACAGCCTGCACCTGGGGTCTTGCCTGGTGTGGTAGACTCCAGCCTCTATCGATCTTGTGCTTAGGGCGGGTTCCTGTGCTGCCATGATTAGTGCCTCTGTGCTGTCTTTCAGTCCAGCTTTGTCCAGCCATTTGTTGGATTTCTTGATATCAGCCACTTCTTCTATCTGCCGGTGGTACATGCCGTGCACGGGCCTGTCCTTCCATGATGGTTCCTGTTCTTGCTCCTCTCCTTTCTCGGGTTTCTGCTGCCTGAGGTATTCACTAAGCACATGAACAGTTGTGGCCATCTTCCTGATGCACTCATGGATGTTTGTTGTTTCATCCTGGATAATGGTTCTGACACTCACTAGTCCTCTGCCTCCTTCCTTCCGCTTAGCGTACAGTCTCAGGGAGCTGGATTTGGGGTGAAACTCTCCATGCATGGTAAGGAGCTTTCTTGTCTTGATGTCAGTGGCTTCTATCTCCTCCTTTGGTCAGCTTATTATCTCAGCAGGGTATCTGATGACTGGCAGGGCATAGGCGGTGATTGCCCGGATCTTGTTCTTCCCATTCAGCTGACTCCTCAGGACTTGCCTTACTCTCTACAGTTTTCCTAGTGGCCCTTTCATGGTTCCCATATGCCTGTGGGATTCCAAGGTACTTATAGCTGTCCTCAATGTCTGCAATGTTGCCTTCTGGTAGTGCTCAGTTCCCCCTCAGACTACCTTCCTTCTCTTTGTTACCACCCGACTACACTTCTCTAGTCCGAATGACATTCCAATGTCATTGCTGTAGATCCTAGTGGTGTGGATCAGTGAATCGATGTCTTGTTCACTCCTGGCATACAGCTTGATGTCATCCAGAAGATGTCATGTAGAGGAGCTTGTTGACCTTTGCTCCATTCCGTAGTCGGTATCTGTAGCCAATCTTGTTAATGATCTCGCTGATGGGGTTCAGGCCTATGCAGAACAGCAGTGGGGACAGAGCATCTCCTTGGTAAATCCCATACTTGATGGTGACTTACGCAATTGGTTTGAAGTTGGCCTCTAGTGTTCGCCACATCGAATTCCTGATGAAGGCTCTTGGGGTCCTGTTGATCTTGTGCAGGTCGAGGCATTCCAGGATCCATGCATGAGGCATGGAGTCATAGGCTTCCTTGTCATCAATGCAGGTGGTGCACAGGTTGGTCAGACTGGTCTTACAGTCTCAAGTGACTGCTCTATCTACCAGGAGCTGGTGATTTGCTCCTCTGGTGTTTCTGCCAATTCCTTTCTGGGCCCCGCTTATGTATTGAGCCATGTGCCTGTTTATCTTAGCCACTATGATGCCTGACTGGAGCTTCCATGTGGTGCTGAGGCAGGTTATTGGCCGGTAGTTGGATGGGACTGGTCCCTCTTGGGGAACCTTGGGGATCAGGATTGTCCGGCAGTTCGCCATTTTGGGTGTGTTTCGTCCATTAGCAGCTGGTTCATTTGCAGTGTTGGGCGTAACTGTAATCACATTACATTTTTCAGTAATGAGTAAAGTAACACGTTACTGTACTAAATTCAGTAATTACATAACAGTTACAATTATGTCGTTACTTTCGTTACAAAAGTTCTTCAGTTATCTGAATGCCGGGCGGATAGAAAGAACAAAACAAACGTGTTTTTTTTCTTCCTGCGTATCTGCGCTACAATCAGCTGATTTCAGTTCTTGTGTAGAAGGAGGAAAAATGATGGCGTGGTCTACAGCTTTTCAGGAGCAGAGATATGGACATTACATTTATTGCAGAAAAGGACAAAAGTGCAATGGTAAAGTGCAAAGTGCATCCAGGACAGAAACAATCACATTATACTAATAGAACTTCAGCTCTTTGCAACCATCTGCACTGACAGCATGCTAACGCTAAGCTAACCCAGAGTGATGATAAAGCTGAGTGTATGCAATGGGTTTCAGGACATTTTATGGAGTAACGAGAAAGTAATGTAATGAGTAGTGTAATGAATTACTTTCCCTGGTGAGTAATTAAGTAACGTACTGCATTACTTTTAAGAAAAGTAACGATTAATGTGTAATACATTACTTTTATTGAGATGACCCCAACACTGTTCATTTGTGCTGCCAAAAACCTCAAGGAGTGCAGTTAGCTTCTTTAACCAGTAGGCGTGAATCATGTGAGGGCCTGGTGCTGTCCAACTCTTCATATGTGAGACTCTGGGACATATTTGAGATGTAGTCTTGGTAACGGAGGGTCCAGGTTTCCAGCTTAGCCATGATCCTCTCTTTCAGGTCAGCTGCTCTCGCACTCAACGCCTTCAACGCATCAGTTTTTCTTGGTACCCAATCTCAGAGGATGGGGATGATATATCTCCCCCCTGACCTGACATTCTCCTTGCCGTACCAGTGTGTCCTGGTTCCTCAACACCTGACACAGACCTTGTTAATTTGGGCGACGTCCAAACCGGTATGACTTCAGTTATATATCTTTTGCATATACTTGGCTTGGGTAGCATGGGGGGCCTAGCCTGGGGACCCTTACTGGATGCATGCCCTGGTCGGGATTCGAACCCCTGACCTGTTGTGCATCTACAAATTGTGGAACAATTTCAGAATAATGGTTCTCAACATAAAATTGTGAAGAATTTGAATATCTCATCCTCTGCAGTACATAATATCATCAAAAGATTCAGAGAATCTGGAGAAATTTCTTTGTGCAAGGAACAAGGCTGAAAATCAGTACTGGATGCACATGACCTTCGGGGCCTCAGGCAGGACTGCATTAAAAACAGGCATGATTCTGGCATGGAAATCAGTGCATGCTCAGGAACATTTCCAGAAATCACTGTCTGTGAACACAGTTCACTGTGCCATCAACAAATGCCGGTTAAAGCTCTATTACGCAAAGAAGAAGCCATATGTGAACATGATCCAGAAACACCGCCATCTTCTCTGGACCAAAGCTCATTTAAAATGGATTGAGGCAAAGTGGAAAACTGTTCTGTGGTGAGACAAACGGAAATTTGAAAATTAATAGAGAGTACAACAACTCTTCATTATCCAGTGTCTGATTTTATTCACATTTATTCTCATCAAACATAGTTTCAGAAACTAGAAGATATTCCCCTTCAAATTGACTGTATTTGGGTATGCCATATAGATGAAAACTGCAAATAAAGCGGTAATGTAAACCTAATCCTACACAGATTAAGATTTTCTTTGCATAAACTAGACTCAGTACTGCCTGCAGCAGACAGATAATCCAGCAGTGTGCAGAAGACGAGAGTCAGATTTGATACTAGAGGGGTTTCAGGAAAGTATTGATCATGTTGATGGTGTATAGGTCTCTGAATCTCTTCAAGTCCTCAAATAAAAAAAAAGAAAATTAATTATTTTTATAAACATACTTTTTTTTTGTCTGCTTGCCTGCAAGGTGTGCTTTAGATATCTTGAAAATGTTTCCCCAGTGATACTGAAATTTCTGCTGGCAAATAAACTAATTCTTATTGACTGTCATGATCTGAAAGAACCAATAATGATGTATCAGTTTGTCAACAAAGCCAGTGTCAGAGGTTACTAATCCCAAGATTAAGATTTTCCCAGTTGTTTTATGTTTCTAGAGTCAATGGGCAGACTTTTAGGAGGTGGTATGTGGCAGGTACACCAGTTAGGTTTTACAGATATAAAGGTACCTGTTGAGGGAACACAGGCTGGTTGAAGCCAGTGAAGTCATACATGTAGGAAAGACAAGAGTCTCAAAACACCAGCAGGCCCAAAGCCTGTTTTCTGAGTGTCGTGCTTTCAGCTGTCAGGCTGGAATGTGTCTGACATTTATTGTTTTCATGCACGTCAGACCTGCTTCCCTGTAGGTCTGAAGGCAGGTATAGTTGGGAGGAAGGTAGATCTCTCTATCATATTGCAAGGTCTTTACCTTCCTACATGAAATTTGTCATATTCATACATTGATGTAGCAAGTATTTTAAAGTTTGGTAATGCAGTTGAGTGTGTATTTAATATTTTGTAATAACATGTTTTTAAGATTGTTAATATTTGTTTCCCTGCAGAGCATCAGGGATGTTGTTTTTGTGAGTGTTATTATTCTGTGTAGCCCTAACTTCCAGTTACCTTTAAGAGGGCAAAAAGGGGAAAAAAAGGTATTGGCCCCTGGGTGGACCCTTCTTCATATATTTCTAGGAAATCATCCTAGAAATATATAACTTGAAGGTTTTGTTTGAGGTTTGCATTCAAAGCACCAATAGCAGTGTTAATATGACGTAATGACCAGCTGGCAGTGAACAACAAGACAACAAGAAGTTGTTAACAGCAGGGTATGCATTGCATACAGACTGAATTATGTTGTTGAATATGATTTCACTGTTGGTCCATTTTTCTACATTTTGTTCCATTTTTAGAGTCAACTGTTGCATAATACACCCCATGGATTTTTATTAATATTAATAAAAGTGTGTGTATACTAATGCAGGCATTGCACCAGACTGTTGTGGTGAGGAGCTCAGACATCTGGAGAGAGGTGAAGTGGTTCCTGCATCTGATCACCTGGATGGGGAACGTCCTGGAATCCCCCAAGAGGAACTGGGGAAAAGGAAGTCTAGCAGTGGTGCACTGGTGGTTACTCTTACTTTACTCAGAGGTTTTCCTGTGACTTACCTTACTCAAGCAACAAGGTTTGTCTTTACTCAAGGGTTTCTCTTTGTCTTACCTTACTCAAAGGTTCCTCCTGTGCTGGGGAGTACCTACCCTCAAGCGTGAGCTAAAAAAAAAAAAATTCTCAGGTTGAAAACAGAAGGTTGATAGGTCCTAGTTCCTGCAATGTGGACACATAAAGGACATGGTACTTCCTCCAAGAGTTAAAAGAATTATGAAAAAAGTTCCTGCAGTGTGAAAGCACCTCATGTTTTTGTTTAGTAACCAACACCTACTGACTTTTCTCTGGATGAACTCCAGTCAGGCAGTCAGGGCAGGATCACGAAACAACATGGTTGTTAATTCCATGCAGTGAAAATAATCATGTGTGGAAACTGTGAAATGTGTTAATTCAAAGTGTAGGCCTCAGTTGGAGTTTTGTGGTAAAAAGGTCTTACAGACTCACAAACAGAGGAAACAGTCCAAACGAGGTAACGAGGTGGATGCTCCCTGTGTTGCTGAGCTCAGAAACTGAGAGGAACCACCACTTCAGTGAGCATCAGATTGGCCTGGTTATGCTGTCACTTTCATTCATTGATCATATTGCTCAAGAACATGTGAATGTAGTCATCCTATTAGCGTCCTTTCCAAATTATTAGTTTATTCATTTTAGATTCCTATAAGAGGTATCTTTCTTTGAATTCTTTTTAAAAAATTGTTGTTAAATTTTTACTTTAAGCTTTTGCCCACTGCTTAGATTTAAGCACTTAAAACCAGTTATGTTAAAGTGTTAAAAATTACTTGGTTCAGGTTAGAAAAGATCCTGGTTTGAGTAACCTTTCACATTAAAAAATGATGAGTTTGGAGTTGTCACCCTGTACATAACAGACCAAAAATAGCATTATTTTACACCCCTGGTATGAGAAAATGCTGATTTTCTCTTTGCCTCCGGTTGTAGATCTTGTTTTTGTTTACTCAGCCTCTAAAGCAGTGCAAATGTGAAAACCCTCATGTATGTTTCATTTTTGCAGCCATTGTCAATCAGCCTATTGCATCTGTTACCTCTTCTTCTTCTTCTGGCTGCTCCCTTTAGGGGTTGCCACAGCAGCATATCTGCCTCCATCTTACCCTACACCATCCTCTTCAGTCACACCAACCCTTTCCATGTTCTCCTTCACTACATCCATGAACCTCCTCGGAGGTCTTCCTCTTTTCCTCCTGCCTGACAGCTCCATATTCAACATCCTTTGTCCAATATATCCACTATCCCTCTTTTGCACATGTCCAAACCATCTCAGTCTTGCCTCTCTAACTTTCTCTCCAAAGTGCTAAATCTCAGCTGTCCCTCTGATGTAGTCATTTCTAATCCTGTCCATTGTGGTCACTCCCAATGAAAATCTTAACATCTTCATCTCTGCCACCGCCAGCTCGGCCTCCTGTCTTTTTGTCGGTGCCACCGTCTCCAAACCATACATCATAGCAGGTCTCACTACAATCTTCTAAACCTTCCCTTTCACGCTTGCTGCTATCCTTCTGTCACAAATCACAACTGACACTCATCTCCACCCACTCCACCATGCCTGCACTCTCTTCTTCACCTCTCTTGTGGA
This sequence comes from Heterochromis multidens, assembly GCA_015108495.1. NCBI lineage: Eukaryota > Metazoa > Chordata > Actinopteri > Cichliformes > Cichlidae > Heterochromis > Heterochromis multidens. The sequence goes on along the minus strand of VUQS01074380.1, from coordinate 10,949 downwards.
CTGTCTCTTACTTTGGATGGTTGACCACAGGTATTTAAACTAATCTACCTTCACTGTCTCTACTCCTTGCAGCTTCACTGTTACATTGCTGTTCCTTTTATCATTGAGGAAAATTTGGCCTCTAACACGTGGCTGAGATGTGTTACTTGTAAAACCTCTGCAATACGTTGTTCATTTAGAAAATATTTAGCTTTTTTTGAGGACTGAAACTTGGTAGAATAAAATGCAGAAAGTTATTGTTGACTGTAAATTATGTAACAGCAGGGTGAAAGCAGTCCTGCCAGAAATAAATTAGATGGTATCGTCTGCATATGTGTAAACCCCTGCTGCAAGACAAGATAGAAAGCTGTTTACGTATGAACTGAAAAGATGTGGACCAAGTACAGAACCTTGTGGGATCCCTGTTAAGTCTTGCCACTAAACTAAACTGAAAATTCGTTGATGAATAATTTTGTCATAGTTTTCGTCAACGATCTTTTTTTTCTGATGTAAAACAAGGCGATAGCTAAATAAAAACTAATGCACAAGGACTAAAACTATGATGAAATGCATTGACACTTTCATCAACGAATAAAAACTAGATGAAAATGTTCTGGAGAGACGAGATCCAATCAGAAGTAATTAAGTTGTGTAGAGAGGCGGGATGAGTTTGGAAGTGACCCAATCAGAAGTAATCTCCGTGTGCAGTAATGTTAGACGCGCACAATTTGATCTGCCACTGACAAACAGGGTGACCATGCTCCCTGTTTCTCATGAAAACACGACAAAATGTCAACGCATAGGAAAAAGAGAAGAGTAGACATGTGGACACATTTCACATTTGATGTGAAGGAAAATAAGACGCTTTGTGAACGGTGTGGAGCAACTTTCACCGGTAATAACACAACACTTTATATTTTAGTCACTGAATCAACTTTAGATTTAGTCAATGATAATCTTCTGATATTTAGTCGACTAAAACTAGACTAAAACTAAAAGAATTTAGATGAGGAAAATATGACTAAAACTAAAATGAAATAAATAAAATAATAAAACTAAATGAAAATTTGCTGGCAAAATTAACACTGCAACAGAGAACCTGAACATACAAGTGCTCTATCTTCAGACACCCCTAACTTGGACCAAAATTCATTATTGCTGAATGTTGCCTTAGTCTTGGGTGGCTAGACACAATCAAAACTGGACAAGTTTGGACACAATGAAGGACCTAATTACCCTCTTTTAACAGATAACATGTCCACCTCCAGGGCACTCCTGTCTAAATACACAAATTCAATTTCAATTCAATTAAATTTTATTTATATAGCGCCAAATCAAACAACAGTCGCCTCAAGGTGCTTTATATTATAAGGTAAAGACCCTACAATACAAAGATATCAAATCTTAACATCAAACTCATGAAAAACCACACCCCCTAAAAATGTTAGAATAAAGAAGATTTGTATCTTCTGGGATTGCTTCCACATCATGACCGCACTGCTCATTAATGTCCTTATTTCATCACTCTCTCCTAAAATACATTTGAGTTAAATTTAATCATAATTAGCGTGTGATTTCTTGAGTTATTAAGGAAAAAAATCAACATTGCAGTGACCTCATAGGGATCTTTGACTACTAAAGACTAATAAGGTAATTATTCAGTCACTAATTATTATGTCACATTCACGAAATGGGTGAATGTGGGTGAAAAAATGAATGTGTGTACATGGTGTTGCACGCTCAACCTTGCTCAACCACTTTCAATTGCAAGGCGATTAAACAGGTCTCCTGGTGGGAGGGTAAATTCACATTTATGTGTATGTAGACACCAACAGATTTTTGATTTTCACCAGTTTATCACAGTTAATTGCAGTACTATCAAAAACAGATGTAATTGTCAACTTGACCCCATTCAACTGCAAACTATGGTAGCGAGTGACTCTGTCTTATTGCCATTTTATTGCCATTTCGACACACCAAAATCTCTTTGAAGATGGCAACTGACTGTGAGCGGTCACAGACCTTGTCCCTGTCTTCGAAGGAACCATTTCAAAGGCAACAAGATTCATTGCACATGGTTGCAATAATTTTGGTCATGCTGTGGTCTCCAACCACTGTTACTCCTAATGTGACTGTAGCATTAATCAGTCACCCCTCCCTCATCATGTCTTTTTTTCTTTTTGTTAAACACCATGATGGTGAAAACAGCAAAAACAAGAGTAGTAGTTTAAATGCTTTTTGGCTGTGGGGGATTCACTGCAGTAACGTAAGTGACCACTAGGACACCATGTCCATTAATACATACATGGTAAAAAGTGTGGAAAAAAAGTGGAAAAGTCTAATAATGCCAGCAGCTTGTTTCAGCATGGTCACAGAAAACTGAGCTTTTGGTAAACAATGACATAAGCGCAGTTGAAGTTTGTGTGAGACTAAGTAGTATAAACAGTGTTGACAACAATACAAGTTGCCATTTCCTTTAATACACAACAAAGGAGTGGTCACTAAGCTGTGCCTGAAACTTTTTTGGTAGTATTTCATAACCAATTCGCCATTACATATTTGTTCTGCTGTCTAACAAAAGAAAAAGAAAAATTAGATCAATTGAATCATGTAACAACAACCTGAAATGCTAATGTGGTCGCACGTTATTTTCACATATGATTAAAATCAGCTGTCTCATGAATGAAAACGTGGATGTTGTGTCTAATCACTCTGCTCTTCCATTTATTGCTGGAAACAACACAGTAAGAACTGGTGTACTGTTTAACAAATATATCTACGTCTGCAATAGTTAATGCAAAATGTCTCTGAATAAACAAGTAGAACTGATTCAGAGGGTAATGGATTAGTTTGGGTAGTATCTAATGCCCCACTTTGACTGGTGCTCCAGCTTTAGCAGCTGATGCCTTCCTTACATTAAAAATTACAATAAAAATCGATCTCCTAAAGTAGATGAATGCCTACCAGATGACACCTGATGTCAGGTTGTACAGCAGTCACGTGCACCGAGGTGTGACCACCATGAAAAACCCTTCCCACTTCTAGTAGTGCTTGAATTTCTAGACAGCGAGCAGATACCTACACACAGTGAGCACCTCTGTCTATACATTACTTCTCCAGCTCCCCATTCAACAACACAATCAGCCTCAGCAGGGTCTCAGGTCTCCAGTCAATACAGACAGTTAATTCTAAACTCATTAACAATGGAGCCATAACAATGGTGCACACAAAAGCAGAAGGTGTGGGTGGACTGTCTTTACACAGGAGGAAAAAAAAGGAAAAGCTGGGTTTTCATAATCAACTGTCAGTCATTTGCTAAGATAAAGGCTTCTTTAAGACTGCATAGGGGATGGAAGCTCACTGTTGCAATTCAATTACTATTTTGCTGGAGTTTTACAAAGGAAGCATAAGGATGCAGTGTCATGACTATGACGGATTGGCTTCATGAATAGAAATGTGTTTCTGCAGAAGACAGAGGAGAGACTTGAATTAAAGCTTTGACATGTTCATTGAAAGTTGTGATTTTTCCATCTCCTTTGGCCTCCTAGTTGAATGAGGAATGAAATATCAAAAAGATTTGGATGAGTATTAATGAGTCTTCTCTGTACTGGTAGAGACCTTCAGAGCCCCGTTGCTTGGCTTTTGATCATTTTTGACCATTTATCAATCATTTTTTACTCACCGTATGTTAAAAAGTTGCACCATTTTTTTTTGCACCATTAAAATTTCAGAGGTCCATCATATTCCTGGATGTGACAGAAAGTGTGTCCTGCTTCAACATCAGCCCGAAGCCCAAAAGCAGACAGCACTTGACATGGGTTGCACAGTTGGCTCCAGGCAAAGGGTGTGAGTGAGACAAATCTGAATATTGATTGAGGCCGTTTAATCCACCTAGGCACCTATTGATATGTCAATCATTCTCCTAAATCTAGTAAAGCGTAGCAGTCTCAAGAGCAAAACAGTGGCCCAAGGACTCTGCTCTTTTCTGTTGTGTTTTAATTGCTGTTGGCACTGCACACCGTGACTCATGGTAATGACTTAATGAAGTCATTGAGATTTAGTGAGCAGCCACAGGCTACAGAGTTCCTGCTGAGAATAGTGCACCATTCAGCATGGCTTTATTAACATTTAAGAAAAATGCCACTGGTCACATCAGCTGTACTGATCACAGCGATTGTGATTAATTTGGTGGCCAGCCAGGGATAACTACAGAAAAGGTTTATATGGCACTGTATTTAGGCATTTTAGTAATTCATTCTCATTGGGAAGTAAAATCCTGTTCTGTTTTGCAGATTTTTTTTTAGTTCTCACACAAGTTTGCAGCACCTATAAAAACTACTAATTTCCATCTATATTTAATTGTTGAAATAATGTGTAGTCTAGTATAGAAATAATGTAGTCTAGAAATAGTGTAGTCTAGAAATAATGTCTAGTGTAGTGATGGCATACTCAGTCTTTCTGTTGGTTGCATGGGACACCACTTTGGTCTTGACTGAAATATGAGGATAAATTTTACCCTGTGGTGATTCTCTGGTTTGTGTCATTTGTGCCACCAGCAAGTCAAAATAGAAGACTTGGAAGGAATTATTATCCATACATAACAGTATCCCAATCACTGTGGGAATTTCCTAACATTTCATCTAATTTGCAATTTGTTGTTTCTACTGAATTATTAACAAACAGACAAACAAAAAATTTGCTAGGTTGCTGTGGAAATTCTAATTCAGACAGCTATGCTCTCCTAAGGATGAGCGTGATCCCCTGATCTTTTACCCAGAGTCATCATTAGGTTAAAAACCCCTTCCTTCCAGAGCCCTTTATTCAGTAGTCATGGGTCAGACCACACCTATCCTTGAACCCAGCTGTAAACTCTTGTGAGTACATCTTGCATGGTTGGAATATTACAGACATATAAACACATGACAAAGTCTGCAGTTTAAATGGAATGGTACTTACATAGTGCTTTTTTACTCTAATTGAGCACTCAAAGCACCAAGACCATATTTTACCATGATGACACACACAGGGTGAAATCAGGGTGACAACAGTACCAGCCACACTTTCACAGCTTATAATTACACTGACTGAATGTAAAAAATGTATTTAACCCCCATGAAGTCACTCACTGATTAGTGAATATCCATTGTTCAAGCTGAGAGTTTTCGCCATTGCCATATTTTGATACCAGATACCATAACAAGCAGGGGAAGATCCTAAAGCATACCCTACTTTTGACTGTAATAGGGTCCATAATTTACAAGATTAACATAATGTTTTTTTCAATGAGACTCAAAACTAGTAATTGAACTCTAAACTTGCCAAGAAATGGATTGCTGAGATAATAGAACAAGGGAGCGAAAGATTAGTTTTCCTACTTCAATACAACTGGACCTTTTCTACAACAATAGGAATAACCTCCTGCAGGCAAATTACAAAGAATCCAGATTTAAGTCACTTCAGCATAAGCTTCATTTTTCATGCCCGGAAGCTTCAGCTTTTCTACTACTTAAAACAGGTAATTGTTGTCCCTGGTTCTGCTATTGTATTTCCAACTATACATGCTTTCAATAGCAGACACCTGAATCATTGATGAAGTCACTGATAAGCACTGAACATCCCTTTGATGCCACTTTAATCAGTCATTAAGAAATGGAGAGAGTTTGGCACAGTTGTAAATTTGAGTAGCAAGCGAGAAGGGGACTTCTGAGGAAGGATGCCAAGAGTCCTGCAATAACTCTGAAAGAGTTCCAAGCTCCACTCATTCAGTAAAAGGACTGTGCAGACAATAGCAGCTGAACCTTGTCCTTCACCAGCATCTGCTCTGTGGCAGAGTGCCAAAAAGAAAGCTACCCTTAAAGCAGCTCACGTGACATGTCAGCTACAGTTTGTCAGATGACACACAGGAGACACAGCTGGAAGAAGCTTTCATGGTCTAATGAGACCAAAGACTTAGCATTTTTAGGCAGTTGTAGTTTAGTTTCTACAAAAAACTTGTAAATAGTATTATTATTTTACTACCCAAGTGTATCATGTAATTAAATTCAACAAAGAAACCTTTTTGGGTAATAATTGAGCATGTTTACCTGGAATAAAAAGAAAGACTGCTCTGCTAGAGCACACTTTGTTCAAAAATAATTTGCACACAATCTGAACATCATGTCATGAAATGCCTTCCTTTGTACAACATTTAGGTTTCATTATAATTAATTTCAGCTCAAATTGAGTTTTTTTTTTTTTTTTTTCTAATAAGCGGTAAAACTTGAAAGATTTAAATTCCATCTAATCCTGAAAAACAGTGACTCACCCTACAAGAACACAGGTAGAAAATAAAGCAGGAGCAGGGATTTGTGGAATGGTATTCATGTATTATTTCAGATTTCAGATTTGTCAGGTAATTGGTTAAAGTGTCTGCCGGGCGATCGGTATTCTACACAAGCAGCTGGGGTAACACAAGTCTCAGTTGGAGGCAGGGGAGATGTCTGACAGAGCCTTCCTCCCATCTAATTAAGTAATAACCCTCACTCAGAGAAAACCAGAATAAGCCGCGAAGAAAATCTATAGAATTCATTTCCAGAGATGCAGCAGCAATTTGTTGCAAAATGAGAAATATTGCATTTGTTAGATGCCCAAAACATAAATCATCAGACTCTGTTATGGTGTGAAAGGCCGCATTTGACATTCTTGGTCATGGCACATTAGCACTCATTGAAAGAAAATCTGCCTGTGTGGATTTTCAACTCTGCCTTGATGTCTGCGTTCACGATCTAGTAAATCTAGCAGTCCTTGTGCAAATATTTTAACATTCTCCATAATGAACAGGCACTTTGGAGATGGGTGTGTGTGTGTGTTTATGTGTGTGTGTGTTTTTCTTTTGGAGGGGGCGGGGTCTGTTGATAGCAATGCAATATAAGGTGATTGTTGGGGAGAATGGTTAGGGAGGAAACACTCCCTACTGTGTGAAATTACATCTGCACAGCCAAAACAGCAACACAAACAGCTTCAAATATGGCAGATTTGTAAAGAAAACCAGGGAGTGTCTCCTGCTACCCTTTTATAATGTAAGCCATCAAAAAATCTGGGAAAGCTGAGAACGTCTTGCTTGTTGCTTTTGTTTGCACGAAACACATCAAACTCTCTGACAAATAGCTATTTAATAGTGTGCAAGCGAGCCATTTCTTTCTTCTGCCACTATTACTCTGCTGATATCATGTGGGGAAACAAATTGAAAGATGAGTGAAGTGGAAAATGACTGTTGGTATATGACTGGTGAATCATTGTAATTATGCACCAGAGCCAAGCATGAAATGTTTACTCAGGGAGATGCTTCAAAAATGTGCAACATGTACATGTCAATATATGAAATAGAATTGGTCTTTATGGGTGTGTTTAATTATTGCATTCTGCAGCTCTAGAGCCACCAGTCCTCCTCTGCCTTTAACAAAGCGTCATATTTCATGTTGGCATCAGTCAAATGAGAGTGAGTCAGGTTGATAGAGCAGGCATCTGCAGAGATGATGCATTTCTTCTGTGATTGCTTTCATAGCCATTACTCACAGCATAGGGTGATTAGTAGGCTGGCAGCTGACACCTCTGCTTGCGCCTGCATGAAGGAACCATCTCATAGGAGGGTCCTGTTACCTCTGCCACAACACTGATCTTTGAGCTCAATCAATGGGCTAAAATAATGGATTAGGCACATTCCTATCAATCAGCCTGTCAGGCTGGAGGAAGTCATGAAGGACAGAGAGCAGCCGGGCTATTTATGTAAAAGGCAATAGGACTTTTTGAAATATCACTCAAATGCTGACTCCTGGAAGTCATCGTGTTACCAGTCACAGGTATTTTGGGATGAATATATCAGTGCTGACCTTGATTTGCCTCTGCACAGTGAGAGAAACAGCAACAATGACAGTCACAGAGTGGCCTAGTCACTGAGGTAACTCAGTCTTTGGTCTATCAATATTTTCTCACAGTCAGGTTTGAACAAGCATGTATAATGTTTGCATTAATTAAAAAGCAAATTACTTTGCCCAGTCCTAAAACATGTTGTAGAATCAATGTGTAATTCATAATCTATTAGCCCGACTGACCTGCTAATAGATGATGTCAGCATTGTCCTGATGTTACTATAAGATAGTTTCTTATATAAAGACAGCAAGTAGCTTTCATTCACAATTTTCCCCTCAAATCTATGAAAGAAAATGCTTTAATGCACTCAGATTTGATTTTGATGTCAATAGATGGTTGCATTTAAGCAACAGAAGAGCAATAGCCTTATGAAGTGCTACATGTTGCATTAAAAAATAAGGTCTTTCCAAAATTTTACCCATTATGAAAGGTTTGTAGGCTAGGATAAATCTGATATAAGGAGGGGCTTTTCCAGGATATTTTAAATCAGAAGCTCAGGGACAGAATATTTTTGATTTGAATATTTTGGTTTGATCAAAAATACAAGTCAGAAATATCAGAAATGTCATATATAGATCATAAATTGCTCAAATATCAGAAATATTGATATAAACACAGGGTAACTGGTGCAGAAAACCAGCTACGCCCTCAGAAGTAGGCCCTGCCCTTGGTTGGTCCCTTGTCTCAGATGGTTTGACCAAAACCACCAGTTTAGACATTTTAAGTGACCCTAATAGTACACAGATCACTATTAGATGCAATTCAGTGTCACAGCAGTATATACTGTGGATTTTGATATCACGGTTTCAGGCCAGTAATTAAAAGCAAGGTACAGTATATAACATCAGCACAATGTCACCAGAGTCTTCAGAATCAGTTATAATGAAAGGGCTAATGAACTAGCTATAGGACTTCAGTCAATGAGTTGCCAGCACTGTAGATATCATCCTCTGGAACACTTTTTTAAAAACTATATTTCCCACAGGACATTGTGGCAGCTGCATGGCTGATTCCTCCTGGTTTAATTTAATATCTTCATGCTTCTCTAGATTGCTGTATCTGCCAGATAGACCATAGAGGTCAGGAAAGGGATGGAGGAAAGAATGTTGAGGAGTTTGGGCCAAAATCTGGTCCAGCTGTGTTTTTAGACGACAGAGCTGGCTGCCATGAATTCCCTCTGCTGCTCAGGTAGGTTTGAGTGCTCAGAAGTCATTTTTGAGATAATTCAGTTTAACTTCCAGTGAGCAAATATTGACTCACTCTCTTGTAAACATTTAATCTTCTTAGACCAGTGGATTCTATGTGATGAAAGGACAAAATACATACAAAGGATTGCTAATTAATATTTGACATGATTAATAATGTAACATGTCCCTTTTTTGTCTGTATCATTTCCAAACTTCACCTTGCACCACAAAAGAAGTGGATCTCAATTATTCTGTTCTCCCTTGCATAAAATAAGGCCATAGGGTGAGATGAGGCAGCATGTGATTCTTGCCCAGGGAATGAAGACAGGTATGTTTATTACCTCTCCCTAGATGTACTGCAAAATAGTTCTGAGCTGTTTAGAAAGAACTTGATGCAATATTGATGGTGCTGGTCAGACTGGGAGACAATGCTCTGAGTAGACCGATCAATGCCACATCAAGGGAATAGAAGCAGTTTAGTAAAAGGAGCACAATTGAACTGGAGGCAGATCTGCTTTGAGGCGTTGTGTTGTAGCCCACTGTGTACAGTTTCCGTCCATTTTAAATCACACAATGTATTACTAGGGGAACAAAAACAGCCTCTACAATGATATGATTGCTTCTTTATATCCAACATGAGTCCAGTTATTTGTCGACAACACAATGCATCATGCATCAGTGTCATGTTGCTGCTGTGTTTATGCCTGTTTTACCCACAATCAGCTGACTATTATAATTAAAAGACTGAGCAAGCATACACAGGCTTAGGTAGCAGAGTGTCTGTGGCATGGATATAAGAATAGTTTTTACACTAACACCTCGGGTGCTTCGCTGTCAGCCTTTGCAGTTCATTGCCTCTGGCTGCAGGAGTCAACTCTCTCTGCAGGGTCCTTTTGTGTTTTTCCCATTATCAACTGACTGAGAGAAAACACTGGCAGAAAATTGCTTGGGTATGTGCGCGGTAGTCTTTTATTTCAAGTTGGAGTTATTAAATGTAATGGAGAATTTCCATTAGATGATTCAACTGTAAATACTATTTAAGAGTCAGAAATAAGACTTAAGTGCCCTTAAGTGATGAGTCTCAGCAACAGTTAATAGAATTTTATTTTATTTGACAATTGAGTGGTTAGTTATTGGTTGGATAGAAACCAAGTCAAATAAGAGCACATAGCATACAACCTGAATTCCGGAAAAGTTGGGACGTTCTTTAAATTTGGACAAAATGAAAACCCAAGAACTTCCAAATTGTGGAATACTACAAAAACAATGTCCCTCAATGTCAAATTGCAAAGGCTTTGCAACACTTGTCATCTACAGTGCACAACATCATCAAAAGATTCAGAGAAACTGGAGATATCTCTGTGTGCGTAAGGGACAAGGCCGAAGACCTTTACTGGATGCCCGTGGTCTTCGGGCCCTCAGACGACACTGCATCACTCATTGGCATGATTGTGTCAATGACATTACTAAATGGGCCCAGGAATACTGCCAGAAACCACTGTCAGTTAACACAATCCGCCGTGCCATTTGCAGATGCCAACTAAAGCTCTATCATGCAAAAAGGAAGCCATATTTGAACATGGTCCAGAAGCACCGTCGTGTCCTGTGGGCCAAGACTCATTTGAAATGGACTGTTTCAAAGTGGGAAAGTGTTCTATGGTCAGACGAGTCCAAATTTGACATTCTTGTTGGTAATCACAGACGCCGCGTCCTCCGGGCTAAAGAGGAGGGTGACCTTCCAGCGTGTTATCAGCATTCAGTTCAAAAGCCAGCATCTCTGATGGTATGGGGGTGCATAAGTGCATACGGTATGAGCAGCTTGCATGTTTTGGAAGGAACTATGAATGCTGAAAGGTATATAAAGGTTTTAGAGCA